>RJWM01025692.1:0-28886 GCA_004363535.1 Dasyprocta punctata | reverse complement strand
TTTAATCCCAGCACTCGGGAGGCTGAGGTAGGAGGAGCGTTGTGAGTTCGAGGCCGGCTTGGGCTACAACGCGAGCGCAAGCCTGGCCTGAGCTACATAGTGCGACCCTGCCTCAAAAAACCAGGGCCGGGAGTTTGGCTCAGTGCCTTAAGCGCCTGCCCTGGCAGGCGCGAGGTTGTGAGTTCAATCCCCGGTGCTGCAAAAAAAAAAAAAAAAAAAAAAGCAAAGCAAAGGGGGTGTGGCCCTCCAAAATTATCCTTGTCCTAGCTCAGGGGCGGAGATCCTGCTTGGCACACACCAGGCCCTGTGTCCCATCTCTAGCTTGTAAGAAACAAACCAACCAACCAACAAACAGAAGGCTTAGCAAAAGATGATTTTGTGGTGGTGCACACCTGTAATCCCAGTATTCAGGAAGCTGAGGCAGGAGGATCATTGTGAGTTTGAGGCCAGCCTAGCTATATAGTGAGACCCTGTCTCAAACAAACCAAACCAAAACAAGAGAAAACAATCCCTCAAAGCATGGGGCTCAGTGATTGAATGCTTACCCAGCACTTGCGAGGCCCTGGGTTCCAGCCCCACTCCAAAAAAAGTAAAGTTTCAGCATGGCAGGAAACCCTATAGGCAGGCCAGCTGTGGTGGAACATGCTTGTAATCTCAGCCCTTGGGAGGCTGAGGCAGGAGGATTGCTGTGAGTTCTAGGCCAGACTGAAGAAAGAAGAAAGAAAGAAAGAAAGAAAGAAAGAAAAAGAAAGAAAGAAAGAAAGAAAGAAAGAAAGAAAGAAGGAAAGAAAGAAGGAAGGAAGAAAGAGAGACAGAGAAGCCCTATAGGCACTTTTTTTTTTTTTGGTACCAGGAATCAAACTCACAACCTCCCGCTTGCCAGGCAGGTGCCTGTGTCGCTGAGCTAAATCCCCGGCCCCCTGTAGGCATCTTCTAAAACAATAGATAGAAATCTTCTGCATCTTGTGGGTGTCGTTACGTTTGTATATTTGTCAAAATTCACTAAACTCTATATTCAGAGTACTTTTTCTTTTTGTGGTACTGGGAATTTGAACCCAAGGCCTTTGCACTGAGCTACATCTCCAACCCTATTCTATTTTTTATTTGACACAGGCTCTTGTTAAATTACCCAGGCTGGGATGACAGGCTTCTGTTACTACTCTCCACTCAGAGCACATTTGATTCACATAAATTTTTCCTCCATGAAGTTTGTTGATAGAAAAGTAATAAGGTTAGCTGGGAAGAATACTTCCAAGTATAATATAAAGGGTGATCTTCGAATACAAGGAACTTCTGGAAATTGGTAAGAAAATATAGAGTGAATAGGGTATATTAAAGGATACTTGGGAAAGATAATTCAAGTAATTTATAATTGTATGAAAATATACTCAGGGCCATGCCTGTTTTGCTTTTTGTTTTTTTGTTGTTTTTGTCATTTCTTTGTACCAGGGATCAAACTCATGACCTTGTCCTTGCCAGCAGGCACTTTGCTACTGAGCTATATACCCACCCTGGTGCATGCCTGTTATCCCAGCACTCAGGAGGCTGAGGCAGGAGGATTGCCATGAGTTCAAGGCCAGTCTGGCCTACATAGTGAGTTCAAGGCCAGCCTGTACAGCAAGACCCTGTCTCAACAAAACAAAACAACTGAATCTCACTTAGACACATTAGACACCATCAGATTGGTGAAAATCCCCAGGAACGGCCAGGCTGTGGGAGACAGGCTCCGGCATCCTCTGTGGATAGAAGCATAAATTGGCATTCCCTCAAGGGGAATGAGCTGGCAGCATCTATCAAAATTACAAATGCATAGGCTTTTTGCCTCAGGAATTCCTCTGTTAGGAATTTTAAAAATGTATTATTTTTTGTACTGCTGGAGACTGAACCCAGAGCCTTTGCACTGAGCTACATTCCCCCACTCTTTTTATTTATTTATTTTTATTTTGAGGCAGGGTCTTGCCAAATTGTGATGTTGCCTGGGTTAGGGTAGAATTTGCAGTCTTCCTGCCTCAGCCTCCAAGAGTGCTGGAATTAGAGGAGTGTATCACTATCTTTAGGAAATTCATGTATTGCTACATGTGCAGATGACTTATCAATACTATTATGATTGCCACATAACTGTAATGACAAAAAAACTGATATAAACTAAAGGTCCAGCCATAGAGAATTGTTAAATAAGTTAAACTGCTTTCATACTATGACACTATGAAAGTGAAAGGACAATTAAATTCAGTGCGGTATCCTGGATTGGATCTTGAATGGAGAAAGAACATTAGCGTAAGAGTGGCAACAGCCAAATAGACTGCAATTTAGTCGAGCACGGTCGCACAGAGCTGTAACCCTAGCACTTAGGAGACTGAGGCAGGCGGATTTCAAGCTGGAGGTCGACCTGGGGTACATAGCAAGACCCTGTCTCAAAAAACAAACAACAATGAGGCACTGCTTCTACATCCTGTGCGATGAAACACATGAAGACATTATAAATTATGCTCTTTTAAATTAAGAACAAGGGGGGGCAATAGGTATTCAGGTGGTTTCATTTTCATTTAGAAAACCTGTGTTGCCTGCTGGAAACGAACCACAGTTGAGTGAACTGAGGACCAAAACAGAAAGAGGGGCCTGGGATGTGGCTCAGGGGTAGAGCTCTTGTCTTACACGTACAAGGCCCTGGGTCTGATCCCCAGCACCAGACACACACACGCGCACACGCACACACACACGCACACATGTGCACACACACAAAAGCAAAACAGAGGAAGTGTTTTCACTGTGTACTATTTGAAAATTTTTGTTATTGTTTGGATCATTAACAAGGGGCTGGGAATTTAGCTCAGCGGCACAAGTGCTTGCTTGGCAAGCGTGAGGTCATGAGCTCGATCCCGGTTACTGAAAAAAGAAAAAGAAACCTAAATTTATTAACTATTTGAATAACTCATTTTATTAAAAATAAAGAATTGGAACTGGGTGTGATGGTATGGTGGGAGGTGGAAGCAGGAGGATTAAACATTTGAGCCCAGCCTGGACAATTTAATGAGAACTTGCTTCAAAATAGAAAGAGCTGGAGGTGTGGCTCAGTACTAAGGTCCTTGGGGGTTGGGGGGTCAGATGGAGCAAAGGGTGTATTCCATAGCTACTAAAATATACCGTAAAGCTAACAATAATTCAACTAGTAGTGAATGGATCCAAAGTAGATCAACACTCAAAGCAAATACAAGAACACTGAAAACTGACTAAACTATAAAGGTGAAATTTCAATTCAGCAGGAAAGTAGTGTTTTATTTGACATACAGTATTCGAATGTTAGTGAAACATTTCGGAACAGTCCTCTTACTTTCAATTGATGATCACGTAATTTTCTTTTTTTGTTTTTTTAAATTTTATTTTAAGGCAGGTCAAGTAATTTTCAAATAGATTAAACATTAAATGTGACCAGGTGTGGTGATACATGCTTGTAATTTTAGCACTCAGGAGGCTGAGGCAGGAGGATCACTGCAAGTTTGAGGCCAGCCTGGACTACACAGTGAGACCCTGTCTCAATAAATAAATAAATAAATAAATAAATAAATAAAAATAAAAGAAAGAAAAAAAGAAAAGAATTTAAAACATAAAATTTCAAAATTCCTAAACAATTAATACACAGCACAAATAAGCATAGTAAGAGGTACACAACTAATTAGGAAAAGATGATAGGCAAAGTTGACATTCTCTGTATATGGAGAATATACAGAGATATATATGTTCTCTATATATCAAAAAGAAAAAAAAAAAGAAAGAAAGAAAAATCTCAATATTGGGAATCTACAAAGCACCCAAAGAGAACAGCCAATAAAAGAAGAAATGTGAACAATTTTTAAAATCTTTGAACTAATGATCGAGGTAAGTAAAGTAAAATAATAATGAGGCATGTAACCTAAGATGACATTTCTGCAAGGGAGCTGGGTGAGTTTGTGGGCCAGCACCTCCCCTTCCAAAAAAAGCACCTGCTTTGACCTAGAAGTGCTCCAGGTATTCTCCCAGGGAAATAATTGGACAAAGCATAAAAAGTTGTTTTTACAAAACTGTTCCCCACAGCACTGTGTGTAACAGCGAAGGCCTGGAAACAGCAAACATTAAGACCTTGGTCTTACCTCCTATACGATCAAGTAGGATGGAGACGTTATAAACGATGCACAGCTCTAATGACAGAGAAAGGTGCTCACGGACTATAGTTTATACATGCTATGGCCCTATTTTTACCAAAATACACACTCGTTGCATGTATATACTGAAAAACTAGAGTGGTTACCTCTGAATTGTGATTTTTAGGGATGACCTTTTTTCTGTATTTTTTTTTTTCTAAAAATTCTCCTGAAATCACATACTGCTTTTATGGGCACATGGTTTCCTTAGCCACTCTACTTTTCATAAGCAATATTTATATACCCATGTATTTTTTTCCTTCTAGCCATTTTGAGGTTCAGAATGAACCCCAAGGCCCAGACCAGAATACAAAAAAAAAAAATCCTGTTTACAATTTTTACTTTTGCTACCTGTTATGAAAACAATATGAAGGTATGAGTACTCCAGCGAGAAATGTAGAAATGACTTAGGAAGAAAGGAGGAAAACTAAGCCCAGTGTCAACTTGCCAAGGAGATAAACGATTCGATGTTCGGAGAAATCTTAATGGAGAGCAAACCACTTGGGGTGGAAGCGAGCGTCAACTCGGGAATGAATTATGTATGGCCACTGTTAAATATTTCATCCATCCCTAACCATTGTTTGTCTTTGTACAGCAAAAGAGGAAAGAAAAAGAAAACGCCCACATCACAGTATTATCGGTCTTAGCATTTTTCCTCTGCCACCAACCCGGAACCACAATCTCTTTTGCAGGGCACATGCTGTGATGGAAACGAGAGACGCCCTGGGCAGGGTGACCTTCATGTCACCGCGTGATTAAGGAACGGATGTCAAGGTGGCTTCACTTCTAGCAATAAGTCTGTCACCCTTCAAAAATCATGAACATTTTCTCGGTTAAACACAATGCTTTCAAAACTGCCCGTGTGCGTTCTTGGAGCTTCCTCGGCGCGAGATGTGAACGATGCTGGGATCCACGCAGTGAATGGGGCAGGACGGCCGGGATGACCGCGCTCCGGAGCTCGGTCTGCACGGGACGCGCCCGCGCTGGCCGGTTTCCCAGCCCCTCTTCTGCTCCCAGCCGCTTCTCCTCTTGCTGTGTATTTGCTCCCTTTCCGTTGGCTCTGTGTGCTCAGCTATTGGCGACACACGCCAGCTCCAGCGGGCACAGGCCTGTGAACACGAGCCAGGCACCCGCGGGGGAGGAGGAGCTTCTGAGGGCAGCTCACACAAAGGGCCCTCCTGTGTCCCAAGAGCTCTGCAAAGGTTTTACGGTTTCCCTTTGTAGCGGCCTGAAATATTACCATAGTCCTCAGCCTCATTTTTTTGGTGAGATTTGTTTGCAACCACTTTTCAAGTATTGTCTGGCACTGTGTGTGTGTGCGCACCTGTGTGCGTGTGCCAAAAGCTGTCTCATATCTAGGTAGATCAGATGTGTTTGTGCAAATGCACGCACACACCCAATTTAAAAAAAAAAACCCCACTAGTCAGAAGTTGTGTGTCAGTGCATTTTTTTACAAGTCAAAAACTTTTCCCCAGATACAGATCCAAACAAACTAAATTGACATTCTTTGCTCATTACAATCCCAGGGTGGATTGTTGCTGTTATGAATTTCTGACTCCTGGTGATTTTAGGGTTGGTCAAGGTCCACAAGAAGCCACAGGGCTGAGCGCAGTGTACCCACGTGGCCACTGTCCCTGGCATCATCTGAAGGCCCTTACTCTAAGGCTGTTTCCCAAGCCCTCCTGGTCCTGGCTCTGCAGGTGATTAGCAAGTTAATGATTTAGTTTCTGGGTCACTAAGCACACACATTTTTGCCTCAGTCAATCCGGGCACATACCAGAGACAGCAGCTGAGGGCTGGGGAAACCCTGGTCTGTAGCTCTCTACCCAACAGGGAGTGAAGTCAAGCACCTCGGCCGCCGACAGGGAAAAAGCCTGGGGCAAAACTCAGGTTCTGTAAGCACAAGAGAGTAAGCTGCTTCAGGTCTTGGGCACAGACAATGCCAGGAATGCTATTTCTTTTTTCCTTTCTTTTCTTTTTTTTTTTTTTTTTGGTACCAGGGATGGAACTCACAACCTCACGCCTGCCAGGCAGGTGCTTATGCCACTGAGTTAAACCCCCGGCCCTATTTTTTGAGACAGGGACTCACTATGCAGTTCAGGCTGGCCTTGAACTCACTTTGCAGCTCAGGCTGGTCTCGAACTCACAACAATTCTCCTGCCTCGGCCTCCCAAGAGCTGGTATTAAAGGTGTGCACCTCCACGCCCGGTTCAGGGAATGCTATTTCCTTGTGCTTTGAAGCACTGCTAATAGTCTGCATGGAAAAGGAATGTGGTGTTGATAGGATCTGTGGGTTGTACTATTTGTCAAATTCTAGCTTTTCTTGTCCATTCTTCCGGCAGATCACCCAGCACAAAAACCCAGCCTGAGTTGTCAGTGGCTTATTTTCTACATGCCCATCATGGTTTATGTGGTGAGGTGCCATTCTGATAAAGCAGTTTACTGACCTAGGAAATGGGTAGTCTGCACAGGGGGCTGGAGATTGAGGGTGACTTTGGCCTAGTGAATTAATAATACTGCCTGGGCAAGAGGAGTCCAAGGAGGTTTTTCATCCATCTGTGTGACCCTGAGAACGACGAGCCCTGCTCATTAAAGCAGTTTTGCTAAGAGGTAAAGGAGAGATCCAGGGGGGAGCTGGACAGTCATGTGTGTTCACCACCATCACAGCACCCCTGGACACCTGGCCTTTTCAGCAGGCCCTCCTTGGCCACACTCCCCAGGTATTTATGAAGTTAATGATTTAGTTTCTGACTCACTAAGCACACACATGCTTACCTCTGTGGTCAGAATACAGATGCAGGAGGTTGGGGGTGAGGGGCTCAAGCATCTGTATTTGTGGGTGATGTCAGTGCCCGGGTCAGGAAGCGGGCTGCTGAGTCACGCTGAGCTCCAGTGAGCCTGGAGGTCATGCCTTGGGCCAGCTCCCCGGAAACAGAACATCTTCCCCTCACTGAGTTCCTGCTGAGCCTCAGGCACTGGCCCACACTGTCCTGTGTCCCTCGCTCATACTCTCCCCACGGGAACCCTTTGAGGGAACTGCAGTAGAGGGAGGGGAGCCTGTGGCCCTCAGCATACAGAGACCTGAGCGGGTGACAGCCAGCAGCCCTGCTGGGGTGGGAGGTCTCTCTGGCCTGTGCCATGTGCTGCTTTAAAAACTGCATATGAAATTCTGGGCACCTAGAAGCCTCTCAAACGTTAGAAGAACTGACTGTCCTGGGCCCCCACACACCCGAATGGCCGCCGCAACTCATGGGAGCTTTGGGCAGGGGTCTCCTGCTTACCAGCCCCACCGCGCCCGCCCTGCTCTGGCCCTTGGGCGTCTGCGTTGGCGAGCTGTGTTCTAAGTCCCATGGTACCCCCCATTGCAGACAGAGGTTGATAGTGTAATTTATACAGATTTATTTGTACCAGATTTATTTTAAATAAAATCAAAATAAGCAGTAATACCCGAAAACACCAGTCGTAATGCAGTCACTGCCACGAGTTTTAAATTCTCCCTTCTAACACTGAGCGCTGCCGCTCGGCCGAATGTAATTTCCACCTTGACCCTAAGGTAAATGCCTCTTAATGCTACAAATGACATCCTCCTTGTTCCCTTCCCCTTCAGCACCTGGGTTCCTGATTTTCTTCAGGATCTGAGCCCCCCAGACCAGAGCGGGGCCCAGGACAGTGCAGGGTCCCAGGGCTTGGTCAGGGTGGGCAAGGCAGGACCAGGAAAGGCCAGCAGAGCCGCCTCTGCCTCTGGGAGAGACCGGTGTCCTTCTTGGTCATTGTTAATGTGGCAGAACACACGTGGAGTCACTGGAGGCCACTTCTGTCACCACAAGGTGGGGATCTGCCTTGGAGAAAAAACGTAACAGAGGACAGCACAGCAGGACATGGGGAGGGATTCTAGCCGAGCAGTATAGTATAGTAGTCACTAGCTACCTGTGACTATTAAAATTTAATCGTCACTATATAAAATGAAAAATTCTTGGTTAGTTCTGTCATGGTGGTGCATGCATGTAATCACAGCACTCAGGAAGCTGAGGCAGGAGGATCACTGCAAGTTCGAGGCTAGCCTGGGCTACACAGTGAGTCTAAGGCCAAGCTGAACTACATAGTGAGACCCTGTCTCCACAGTAAAAATAGTGGAAAATCAAGAATACAATCAAGAGAGTTAGGTGTGGCAGTGCACATCTGTAATCCCAGTTGCTTGAGAGGCTAAGGTGGCAGGATTGTAAGTTCGAGGCCAGCCTGAGCAATTTAGTAAGCTCCTGCCGCCAAAATAAATAAATAAATAGAATTAAACTTAAAAAAAATTCTGGGTTGCACTAACGACATTTCAAATATGCGGTACCCAAAAACAGACTCCCTTCTGGACAGTGAATATGGGACATTTTCATCATCGTGGAAAGTTATCAGACAGCACTGTTAGCGTTAGAGCCAAAATCCTAGTCCTGACTTTTCACTTACATGAACTAATAAATCTCTTTTTATGTTTGGCAATTGGAGTTGGGATTATTCAAAAACCCAAAGAATCCCAAGGCGGCCTCCCAGCAAACACTCAAGACCAGAAACCCGCCCCTCTGTTACAGAGCCAATTATCACTTGGATGTTTTCCTCCATTTATGTCAGTGCCAGAGACAGTCATCACTGGATCCAGAAGTGTACTTAGGCACGACACTCAAGAGTATGCATCCAACGCCAGGCACAGTGGTACACGCCAGGAACCCCAGTACTCTGGACAGTTGAGGAGGATCAAAAGCTCAAGCCCAGCCTGGGCAATTTAGTAAGTTAGGGAGACCCTGCCTCAAAAAAGAAAAAAAAAAGTGTGTGTATGTAGGGGAGATATAGCTCAGTGTGCTAGTCCTGGGTTCAATCCTCAGTATTGGGGGAAAAATAAAAGAAATGACAACTAAATATGATGCTTAATTCTGGATTGGGTCCTGGATTGGAAAAACTTTTTTTTTTTTTTTTTGTACAAGCCACTGAGCTAAACTCCCAGCCCTATTTTTTGAGGCAGGGTCTCACTATGCAGTTCAGGCTGGCCTTGAACTCACTTTGTAGCCCAGGTAGGTCTCGAACTCACAATGATCCTCCTGCCTCAGGCTCCCAAGTGCTGGGATCACAGGCGTGTGCCACCATGCCTGGCATGGAGAAACATTTTCTGAAAAGATCTTCTTCATGGGGACAATGGGTCAGATTCTACTATAGCTTGTATTTTAGATAGTACTGTATCAATATTACATTTTTTTGAGTTTGATAATTGACTTGTAGTTGTACAGGAAATACATAAATGAATGTCCTCGTTCTTGGGAAATATATGCTTACCTCCACAGTGGGTGAAGGGACGGGGCCTATGTAACTCATTCTCAAATTGTTCAGGAAACAACAAACACAGAACAATAAAGCAGGTTTGGGTATAATCTGGGTGAAGAGTCTACCCTGCGCTTTTAATGCAGCTCATTTCAAGGTTTGAAAAATTATTTCAAGCCAGGAATGGTGGTACAAAGATGAATATATTTCAGTCTGTGCATACTGAAATTGTTTAAAAGAGATATTTTTTAAAAAATGAAATGGAAGTTTGCCTAGCATGCACAAGATTCTGGCTTCAATCACCAGAAGCTAAAAAAACAAAAACAAACAAACAAACAAACAAAAACAAAAACAAAAAAGAAGAAGAATAAAAAAAGAAAAAAGAAAAGAAAAAAGAAAGAAAGAAAATGAGCAATTTTCACATCATGGTTTTTTTCAAACTCAATTATATATACACACACAAATATGTGTGCTGTCAATGCATTTCTTACTGCGGGTTATAGGTTTTGTTGTTCTTTACGCTTTTGAAACCTAGCTTACTGCAGTTGCAGTCTCCAAGACTAGTGCCAGATGAGCTAGTTGTCCCTGTGTGATTAATAACAAACCCATTTTCTCCCAAAGTGTCTCAGTCTGGTAGCACAGTGACCCAGCATGGGGGACACCCTAGGTTGGGGTGAGCCTATGGCACACGTGCCGCAGCAGGTACTCAGAGCCCTCTCTGTCCATACACGAGCCAAGTTGTCCCAGCAGCTAAGCACTGGGTAACAGTTGTTTTTTCTCAACTAAAACCTCAGTATTCAGGTTTAATTACAGTGTTGGCACTTGGCAATAATTAAGTGGGTTTTGGTTTGCAGTTTGGGCATTCTCTAAAAGGTTCCCTGTCACTGCCCTAACTTCAATCCCCAGTAATACAAAAAAAAAAAAAAAGTTCATTAAGAAAGTGTCCCAATTTGGATTATAAATTAGAATTGTTACTTTAAACCACTTTGATTGATTTTTATAACAAAATAAAGTATGAGCAAATATGCATGGGTGCCGTAAAGACTTTAGTCTTTTCTGCATTGTTTTCTGATAAGGACAATACATCTAAATATTATTTGTAGGACTGAAAATTATTATTCTTTGGTACTTTTTTGTTGCTGTGTTTTGTGCGTGTGTGTGGCACCGGGGATTGAACCTATGACCTTATGCTTGCCAGGCAGGTGCTTATGCTGTTGAGCTAAATCCCTAGCTCTATTCTTTGGTACTTTTTGAGACAGGGTTTCATTATGTTGTTCAGGCTGGTCTTGAGCTCACCATGTAGCACAGGCTGGCTTTGAACTTGCAGTGATCCTCCTGTCTCAGTCTCCCAAGTGCTAGGATTACAGGAGAGCATCCTCATGCCCAGTGAAAAGTATTTTAAAGTTATCTTTCCTTGTTAATGCTGTATTAAACAACTTGGTTATCCATCCCTTGGGATTATAACAAACTGGATAGTAAGGGTAGTAAGTTTTCTTGATCTTCTAGAAAATACTTTTACAATAAATCTCATTCCCAGAAGACAGCTTTTATAAACAGGGAAACAACTGACTTTAGTATGTTTTTTTTTAAAGTATACACATTCATTTATTCATTCGTTCATTCAGTGGAGTGTGGTGGCACATGTCTATAATCCCAGCCACTAAGGAGGCTGAGGCAGGAGGACAGAGAATTCAAGACCAGATTGGAAAATTTAGTAAGACCTTATCTCAAAATAAAATTAAGGGAAAAAAATGCTGGGGATCTAGCTCAGTACTCCCTGGTTTTGATACAAGTACCTAGTATTGCCAATAAATAAAAAATTTAAAAGATACAAGCTCCACTGAATTTTAGTATTAATTTATAAAATATACACCAAATGTTATCAATTAACTGGATAAACAGAGGCCAGCCTGGATTACATAATGAGAATCTGTCTCAAAAGTAAATAAATAAGCTGGACATGGTGGTGCACACCTGTAATCCCAGCACTCAGGAGGTTGAGGCAGGATTGTTGTGAGTTCGAGACCAGCCTGGGCTACAAAGTGAGTTCAAGGCCAGCCTGAACTGCATAGTGAGACCCTGTCTCAAAAAATAGGGCCAGGGATTTAGCCCAGTGGCATAAGCGCCAGGTTGTGAGTTCAATCCCAGGTATCAAAAAAATAAAATTAAATTAAATTAAAATAAAACCCCCCAAATAAAAAATCCCCAAAAAATAACACCAAAAAAATTATTTATCTAAAGCCAGGAGTGGTGATGCATATCCATAATCCTAGCACTCAGGGAGCTGAGAGAGTTAATCGCCAAGAGTTCAAGGGCAGCCTGACCTACAAAATGAGACCCTGTCTCAAAACAAACAAACAAACAACAACAACAACAAAAACCCAAAAAAAGCCTATCTAAATCTTTTCAGGGAAGAATTTGGTAGGCTACTATATCCTAAAAATTTAAATTGCTAAATCTAACAAATTTTCCTACACATTTATCTTCCAGGCGCAGGACATCCACCCACCGACAGACATTTGTATGCATCTGTATTTCCTGTGGACAAGGAGTTAATTTTGGTTTCTAAAATGTCTTTCTGAGGACACATAGCATATAAACCGTGTTACTGTGTAGCTAGGAGGCACAGCTGCTTTTCCTTCAGGCAGGTAAGAACCACCACCGTCAAGTGAGAGGCTATGGCAGGGCCATGACAAAGACTTGCAACATCTGAAGCCTTTGCTCCAAAGGCGGGCAGGAGTCAGGCAGTGGTTTTTTGTTTTCTTTTCTGATTCATTTCACTTTTTTAATTATTATTATATAACAAAAAAGAATGTATAGGGCATTAGAAAAATATGGGCAAGAAATACAAATGTTATGAATGCTATATTATTTTTAAAAGAACAATTCACAGTAAAAATGAAATTGGAAAATGACCCTGTGAAACTACTTTTCACTCAAAATTTTTTATCTTAACTAATTTTTTATATATATTTATATAACAACATACATAGTTTTTCTTTCAGTTTGTCACACAAGTGTAACAATACGATGGTTACATGTGTGACTTTGTTCACTGATAAGTGTATTCTCAAGGCACATCCATTTAAGTATGAAAGCATCTAGTTTATTGTTCTTTGTAGCTGAGTAGTATTCCATTATATAGAAATACCATATCTTTTTTGTCCATTCCTCAGCTGATGGGCATTTAGGTTGTTTCCAAGATCTGGCTATTATGAACTCTGCAGTTACAAACATAGGTGCACATATATCGCTGTGGTATGATGTTCTTAGTTCTTTTGGAAAGATACCCAGAAGGGAAATAGCTGGGTCAAATGGGACCTCCAATCCTAGCTGTTTGAGGAATCTCCACACTGTCTTCCACAGTGGTTGCACCAGCCTGCATTCCCACCCGCAGTGGAGAAGGGTTCCTTTCTCTCCACAGCCCCTCCAGCATTTGTTATTGGTTGACTTCTTATTACTAGCCATTCTTTCTGGGGTGAGGCAGAATCTGTGTTTTATTTTGCATCTCTTGAATGACCAGTGCTGTTGAACATTTTTTCATGTATTTATTTGCTGTTTGTACTTCTTCATCTGAAAAGTGTGTGTTCATCTCAGATGCCCATTTTTGGATTGGGTCTTTAAATCTTGGAGGACTGATTTTTTTCAGTTCTTTATACGTTCTTGATAGAAACCCTTTATCTGAGGGACAGCCGGCAAACATCTAAGCAGTGGTTCTGTCGGTCACTGTTAACACTGCAGCATCTCAAGGTATGGCCAGAACAGAAGGACTTATTTTCCTTTCTGAATTTTTTTTTCCTCTGTAAATTTCTGTAATTTTAGTTTTTCCTAAAAATTAAATGTATCAGATTCTGGCTAGGGAGTGTAGCTCTGAGGCAGGAAGTTGCCTAGTGTACTAGCATCCTGGGTAGGGAATCAGGTTCCTATCCAAAATTAAAAAGTAGGCAGTTTCAGGTATTTAACATGCATTTAGCATGTGGTCATATTTTGAGGGTAAGAGACATCCTCCCTCCACACCATTGTTTTGTGGGGACCCTGAAGCCCAGAAATGAACACCAGGTACTGATTGGAACCCAGTTGACAAAGTGGGGAGTTTTATACATATGATCCTTATACTCAGGATTTTCGAGTGAAGATTAGCCTTGGAACTGGCTGAGGAAGGTGTTATGTAATGATCAACTAGGCCAATGACAGAGTGACTAATTCTGGATCAGAAACAGTTTAGGAAGAAGGCTGGTTTTCTCTCAAGACTTTTAAAGTTTTCAGTATAAACTGAACTGAATCCATATAGATCCTACTATACAGGGTGACAATAAATAAGCATAAAGTGAATTTGAACTTCAGAAGATAAACTGTCAAACTAGAAACTACTTTTGCTTCCAATAATCAGCAACAAAGTTGAAGACTGACTGGGTGGACACATAATATTCTTGCCTGCTTATCAGGATTAACATGTGAGACATCACCTTCTAGTTCTACTGTCATGTACTCATACACAGTTGCAGTACAAGAACCTGAAGTCAGGTGTTCACCTTTTAAAATAATTATAAATTAAAGAAGCTGCCAGGCATATAGGATTATACATACCTATAATCCCAACACTCAGGAGGCTGAGGCAGCAGGATCCTGAGTTCAAGTCCAGCCTGGGCTACCTGGGCAGTTCAAGACCAGTCTGAACTATAAGAGAAGACACTGTCTAAAAAAAAATAAGGAAGAATCTTGCTTCACTTCGTGAATTTTCCCCCCTACCTAGTCTACACAACAGGTGCTTGGTAAATACTTGTTGGGTGACTTTTCATATAATTTCAAACAAGAAAGTAGCCTTTATACAAGTCTATTTTTATTTGTAAAAAATATCCAACTAAAGCTAATTTGATTTTAAAAATCAAAAGCTCATTTAGTGATAATGTACATTTTATAATAAAATTGTAGTAAAATACTGACATTTGATAGTTTAAACAAAGTATCATCCATGTAAAAATCATGTTATAACATGTAAAATTTAATTAGAAAATTCATAGTTCACAAAAGTACATATATTCTGTTGATAGCTTGAGAACATTATCATAAATTTACTTAAGGTACAGAACAAAATTCACAGTTAGGCTTGACATTTAGTACTATAAAATTTTACACTGGATTCACTGATATTTTTGTTATCAAGGGGTACTTGAAATAATTGATTCAGACTGCCAATAAAATACAATAACTGCATAAGACTTGCCAGTAACCAAGATCTAATGGTTTTACAGTATGTCTATCAATCATTTCACCAATAAATTTAAATGACTGAGATCTAGTTGAAAACACCACTGATATATATCCTTAACAGGATAATTAAATAAAAAACACTAGCAGCTTTGATTTCCATTTTCACGAACAGATACATGATAAATGTGTACTTTACAGTTAAAATTTGTACAAAAGTCAAGCCCTGAAGTATTTTTCCCCAAGAGAAAAGTTCTAATGTTTAACCTTTGTTAAAAAAAAAAAAAAGAGAGAGAAAGAGAGGTAGTGTGTAAAAGTATTTTTACTTAAAATGTTGAACCCCTGCACCACTTATATCATAAATGAAATTTAACTTGCTACAACAAACATTATCTTGCCATTCAAGAGTCAAATTTCTAAGACTCAAAGAATGTTAAAGCTGGAATGCCATTATACATAAAAGGAAGAACTTCAGTGAATTCAATAAGAAGTACATTGTGCCACATAATGTTGTGTAGTCAGTTAACAGTTTACAGAGAATATGCTTAGTGGTAATGAGAACAAAAAATAGTGAAGTCCTCTGAGTCCAGTGATCATGATTTAGATAAGACTTCACTTCTTCATATATTTTACCGTATAGAGATAACATCCTTCAAAACGGAGTCATTTAAATCTTCATTGTTTTAATAGCACACAATTGTTATAAAGGTATCCATACTAGTCCTACCATAAAATTAATTAATAAATAACTCTCCCTAAGCCAGAGGGAACTTAGGGTCTCCGTACTCCTCTGACCTTCTATGTACACGCGTACTGCAGTGCTTGTGCACACGATACAATGAAATCAGGCACAGGATGAAAGTAGCAGCCTTACTCCTAACTCGTCCTAAGTGGATGCATTGGAAAATAATAAATAGCCTCATAAAATTAATAAACTCTACCTGTCACAGGTGAATATTACATATTTTTCATAAAGTGTAGGCAGTGTTCCTAGACATCCCATGAAGGAAAAGCCAATTTTTGTATAAAAAGTGCACAAGTTTGTCCTGTGTGTAAAAATCTCTTCATCTGGGTGCCTTTTTAATCCAAAATGATTCTTTCCACTTGAATGCATTAAAAGATTATAAAAAAGCACACCAATAAAACACTAAAAACAAAAGGAACGATTTCCAACATGACTAAGAACGAGGACAAGGACGGCTCCCGGAGAGAGGCTCCTATATTACCAGTCAATGGGGCTGCTTTCCACAGGCATCGAGGACGCCCACAGGGTGAGTCTGGAACTAGGAAGGGACAGGACGACAAACACCGAAGTGAGCAACTGTCATGGCTTCACACTCAGGAGGGGGCTTCAGTGCTGAGTAGGGTGGGAAGCAACTCCTAGAACTGGCCAGTCAGTTTGATTTCTTAGAAATTGGAAGTAAAAATGCATTTGTGAAGATAATTTGTTACAATTAACAACAAAGGAACAACATTCAAAACAAAACAACACAATACAACATAACACACACAGTATTGGGAACATAAAACCTCAGGTCTTCAGTGTACCAAGACGGAATCAGACTTTTTCACATCAGAATTTTAAAAATACAGCTAAAGGGAAAATTAACTGGGCTCTGCATAGCAGGTTAAATATGCAACCACTTCAAGCAGAAATGATCCAGTCCTCTCACACAGTTCAGGGAATGTGCTCCAACATCCAGTTCTCCACAGAAAAAACAGCAAAAGCACATAATTTCATTAGCAAAGGCCCTTTTGTTTTAGACATAAATTCACCTCTGAGCCACCAAAGATTACAGTAACAATTATCAACCTATTATTGTAGTAACATTTGAAGCTTGCAATATTATTTTTCTCATGCCTACCCCACATCACTGGTTCAGAGGTATATATGCTTCAATTTACTAGCCAAATTTACATGTCCCACGGAATCCTCATGATTCAGAAAACATTCATGATGGCTTCATAATGTTATGATTGTCCCATCTTCTTCTAAGAGTTTTTGATCTGCAGCATGTGCTTCAAATTCTGTGTTTGTGCCACTTGCTGTGGGTGCTAAGCTCACTTCATTAGAAGGAATAAAACCATTCTGTTCGGACTCAAAACTGAGTTCTATTTGTGTTAAGGATTCCAGGCTCTCAGCATCAGGAACAGCTTTCGGAATCTGCTGCGGCACTCCATTGTTTTCAATAATAATGTCGTCTTCCTCACTGTCTTCATCCTCTGGCTCAAAGCTTGGTTCGATCTGCTGTGAGTAGCCAAGAAGGCTATTATCAGTAGACTGGCCGGAGCTGCCGGAAGTCCGACTGTTCCTAACGACGTTATTCCTCTGGTTTGCTGGTCTCACTGTGATGATGAGGTTACGACTGTTTGCAATCATCATATCTGTTACTTGGTCAAGACTCTTTCCTGAAACTTCTATGCCATTAACTTCTAAGACTTCGTCATTAACAGCTAATAGTCCTGTGCTTTGAGCCAGACCTCCTGGGACGAGCCTGGATATGAAAATCCCCGGGACCTTCTCTAAGCCATGAGGTGTGACCCTGACACTGGAGCCATCCCGGATATAGAATCCCAGGGGTTTCTCAGTGCCATATTTGTAAAGACGAACTCTACGATGTGTTTCAGGGAGAATGTCCACATCAATGATGGAAGACACAGGTCTGAAGTCTTGTGGCATACTGATGACTATGTGTGGCTTTTTTCTATGGTTGTCAGGACGTAATACATTGGTCAAAACATTCTTCTTCTTTATTAGCGTGTCTGTACCAAAGGCACTGTAGTCAGCTTCTTCTGTTTAAAAATAAAATGAAATAATTACAGAACGTTATAAAAATACTGATTTACTTGCAGTTCAATGTGCACAAAAAGGATACAACTCAAATATACCTAGTACATAAACAAACTAGCTAAATAAAAGCTCATTCTAATTACAACAAAATGTGCAACAGTAAAAATATGCCATACCAGAAAAAAATCACTAGGGGGCCCTCTCATTCATAGATCACAAAATTACTAAATGTTGAAGTTAAATTTGATAATACTCTTTGACTATTAAATAATATTAAATATAGCAAACGAAATTCTGATAGCATTTACGAACTCTTTTTTTTTTTTTGAGACAGGGTCTTGCTATGTTGCCCAAGCTGGTCTCAAACTGCTGGGCTGAAAAGATCCTTGGCTCCAAAGACCCCCCTGTCTCTGGAGTAAGTAGCTGGGACTACAGGTACACACCACACAGGCTACAAACTCATTCTCAGACATCATCTTAAACCATCTATTTAAAATATATTTTTCCTTCATTTGTTTAAAAATCCTCCAATTTGTATATTTATCACACTCAACCCAAGAACATGAGACAGCCATCTACAGTGGCACAAGCCTGTAACCCCCGCTCTTTGGGAGGCTGAGGCAAGAGGATCAGAAATCTGAGGCCATATAGAGACAGTTTCAAAATAAAAATGGCTGGAGATGTAGCTCAGTAGTAGGCCTCGCGTCTAGCATCATGTGAGGCCCTGGGTTCAGCCACCAGTACTAAAAAGAAAAAGGAGAGTGCGTGCACAAAGCCAAGTCCACGCATGCCTGAGCCACTGGGCAGGTCATATAATTCAGTGGACACAGCAAATACTCGGGGAGTTTGGTTTGAAAATCAGCGCCCTCCCTTAGTTTCCTGGAGTGTATGTTTCTCAATATTCCCTTTTTCTACTTTGAAAGAGGCAGAGATAAGGTTTGCAACCTTTTTCCTCACTGTATGAAAGGCAATAGTGTGTAATGACGTTTCTCTCAGCAGCCTGACACAGACAAAAAGGAGCGAGTGGTTAACAAGTGATGAACTACAGCCCCTGCCTCATTTAGATGGCACAGCTGCTCCTCAGCTCCTGGCAGATTTTCTTCCTGACAGGAACCCTATGTTCAGGCAAAAATCTTCACATTTTAAAATGATAATCTCTAACTGAATAACTTCAACAAAAAACCCATCTACCCCAAATCATGTATCTTTTGAACTCATTTCTAAAGCTACCAATTTAGAATCTCTGATATAAGCTATGGAAAACCAAGACACCTAACCTCAGAAACTGTTAAACCATGTGGCTGAAGAGAGACAGCCTACAAAGGAAATGAAATTGACAAGAGGAACTGAAGTTAAAATCATAGTTTCAAAACTAACTGGAAGGAATGAGCCAGGCCTGGTGGCACATGGTTGTAATTGCAGGACTAGGGAGGCTGAGGCACAAGAATCACGGAGTTTGAAGATAGCCTGGGCTACACAGTGAGTTCAAGGCCAACCTGGAATACACAGCAAGACTCTCAAAAACAGAACAACAAAACCTCAAATAACCTAACTGAAATGAGAAAAACTAAAAGTCGAATTTCCAAGGATTGAAAAAGTACTTCAATAAGAATAAAAGATGAACATGGAATGGTAGCCCAGCTCTGTAATCCAAACTTTGGGAGGCTGATGCAGGAGGATTGCAAGTTTGAGCCAAGCCCAGGCAAGTGAGTGAGAATCTCTCTCAAAATAAAAAATTAAGAAACAGGCGCTGCGGATATAGTTTGGTAAAAGGCCCTGGCTGAGGCACGAGGATGGCCAGCATGAGCCCAGCCTGGGTAACACGAACTTCATCTCAAAAGAAAAAGAAAAAGGGCTGGGATATGGCTGGGTATACAGGAGGAGGAGAAAGAGGAAGAAGAAGAGGAGGAGGAAGAAAGGAGGTAAAAGGCCCTCAGGCCCACTCAAAAAAAACAAGTTCAAAATCCTAGTCCCCAGCAGCCAGACAGCCCCATCACCAGCTCGCACTGCGTGGAGCTTTGGCTAGGGGAGCTTGCTCAAACCAGTCCTCACCTGTGGGGGTAAGCCATGGGCATCACTGTCGCTAGAGAGACCAGGGAATTGAGGATACACAGTAAGCTAAAGAGAAAGGACTAGAACCCAGGGTTCCTACCAGGCCAGTAACCCTCAAGTTCACACAGTGAAGGTCAGATATGGGTTGTATGTCAGGGCACAAGAGGGTTCATATCCTTTTCTGATGCTACATGAATTCTCAAAAACCTAGTTTCCAGTAAATGTATAAGACAAGGTATACAATGAACTCCCAACCCATCAACATTCAAATTGCGAATCTTCAAAAGTATACTGTAGGAAGCCGGGCGTGGTGGCGCATGCCTTTAATCCCAGCACTTGGGGAGGCTGAGGTAGGCGGAGCATTGTGAGTTCGAGGCTAGCCTGGGCTACACAATGAGTGCAAGGCCGGTCTGAGGTACATAATGTGACCCTGCCTCAAAAAAACAAAAAACAAAAAACAAACAAACAAAAAAAAAAACTAGAGGTGGGAGTTTGGCTCAGTGGCTTAAGCACCTGTGTGGCAGGCGCAATGTTGTGAGTTCAATCCCTGGTGCCATTAAAAATAAAAAAAGAAAAAAAGTATACTGTAGGAGACTCACTTTGTTGAGGTAGGGTTAGGTTTATGATCAACTTGTGAACAATTCTTCCAGAACAGAACTTGTTTGTAAGTTGGGAATTTACTGTACTTTATTCATGACATTTCTCCCCCTCGGGGACACTTTTGTCTTTGCTTATAAAGTATTTATAGTGTTTTCTTACTGAAATAGAAGTTTACTTATAATTTGGTTTTGAAAATAATTCCACTGACAGAAGAGTCTGTTTGGTAAAATTTGGCTAAAGACCTACAAGATTAGTCTTCTAAATTAAAGTTTTTTTCTCACACGTTTATGTTTGTATTTTTATTTTTCAATAATGAAAGCCTACATAGTATTTATAAGGGAAATTCCAGACCATACAAACTGAGAACAAAATCAAGTTGCCTACATACCAACTCATGGGAAACCTGACCAAAAAACCCCGAATCTGCATAATTCGGCATGGAGTCCAGACTCCATTTGAATGCTCTCCGCTAAGTCCTCAAAAGCAATATGCCCCAGCACAAAGGCACCTTTGTTCTCCCATCTAGCTAATCAGTTTCCAGCCACTGGGAAAAGAAATATTTTGGCAGAAAGCCAGAGTGCAGGGTGTTGGTGTAAAGTGTAAAGGTGAATGTCCACAAGGAACTGGAGCTGACTTCCTACCAAGTGTGCACATCTGAGCACTCAACTCAGAGTGAGACGTCAGTTTGCAAACTTGACTCACAGCAACTGTCCACTCGGATTTATGCAACAGCCACGAGATAGGCCCACACAGCAGTGCCTCGCTTATCCTGGGCCTGACCTTCAGCCAACAATCTCAGCTCATGTAACCAACAAGGACCTATCTCAAAGGCTTCCGAGTGGCCAAGCTCGATGTCGTCCTCACACACAAAAAGCTCTTGTGTTACTCTCACAGAGGAACCTGCGGGCCTCCTTCCGCACCTCTTACTCTAAACTTTATTTCTGAAAAGCCTGGTTATCTCATTCCTTAGCTCACAGAAGGTACTAAGCATACATTCAGAACAAGAAGGAAGGGTCCACTTGTTGGCAGCAGGTACAGATATTGCAAAAGACTACAGTGAATTAAAAGCAAGTCTGAAAAAACAAAACATTCTACATAAATCGCACCAGCATCCCCATACAGTAAAAATACAGTATCAAATTCATGGTAGAGTCATCAAGAAACCTCAAGATTAAGCCTCACCTGAAGTTCCCAAGCAGACAGGAAGGAATGTAGTGATTGTGTGAAGTGCTGGAACCCAGGCGCTCACAAGCTGCTCCCATCAAGAATCACAGGTACCTGCTTTAGGGACTGCAGGCCCTTCTGTCTTGCGCAGAAGTAGCCACAGGTGACACATAATGGTGTAAGTGTGGATGTGTTCCAAGAAACAAAAATATCCAGGCCTTAGTTTGCCAACTCTGTTCTAATCCAAAATGGTTAAATGAAACAGATCTGGCATCTTTAACAGGATTAAACGTCACTTTAAGCAACACTCGAATTTTGTAGACCTTTGCACTTCCCGATATAGAAAACTCAATCACCAAATATTTAATGAACACCTAGGTGCCAGGTATTGTGCTTTGTGGTGCAGACTCAAGGGACAGACCGCTGCCTGCTTTCGGCCGGTTATAACAGAGGAGATGGCAACAAACAATGCCAAGCGATTAAATGATGACGAAGGTGCCAAGGCCTGAAGGCAGGTGGGTGAGTGAGGGGCAGGGCCTGGCCTGGCCTGCAGGGTAAGGAGAGACTTTTCTGGAAAAGTGAGGGTTCTGTGGACACTGAATAAGCAGCGGCAGCTAAACAGTCAGGAGGGCACGCCACAGATGAGAACAGCCAGGGCGGGGTATATGAAGTCCGACCCGAAGGCTGGCTCGAGGGGAGGGAGGAGTCATGGCCAACCAGGCAAACAGGGCCTCCTGGGAGGTGCTGAGGCTTACGGACTTTAGCCTCGGGGCCAGGAGGAAACCTAGGATTTTCAGGGAGAAAGATGGTAATCTCATCTGATTTTTCTACCAAACTCACTGTGACTGCAAGCTGGAGAATGGCTGGAGGAGCCGGTAGACGGCTGCTGCAGTATAAATGAGGATGGCGCTGTGTTGCAGCCAAGTCACAAATGTGAAACATAATTAGAATTCAGTTTTAATGGGCTTGGTGACTGACTGAAAAGTAGGTACATGTTAAGGGTGACACCCAGGTTTCTGCCATGAGCAAATGGTGCCATATTCTACAGTGCGATTCCACAATGTTTTATTATTTCTGGGGCCATCCCCTTTGTTAAACTGTATTTTGTAATTTACTGTTAAAATGTAATCCCTTGGACCATTTTAAAATTAAAACCACTCTAACTGGGTATAGTGGTATACACCTGTAATCACAGCTACCCAGGAGGCTGAAGCAGGAGGACCTCAAGTTCCAGCCCAGTGTGGAATATAGTTTAGGGACAGCCTGAACTACAAAGTGAGAACCTATGAATAAATAAATAACCAACCTTAAAATACATCTACCAGCTGGGTATGGTGGTGCACACCTATAATCCCATCACTTGGGAGGCTGAGACAGGAAGACTACCACAAGTTCAAGGCCAGCATGGGCTACATAGCAAGACACTGTCTCAAAAAAACAAAATCTACCAAATAATGTCCAGTGCAAGGTCGAGGTAAGGATAATTTCACTGCCCAGTTATAATATATTTGTGAGGGCATGTTCTAAGTGAGACCAAATTTAAAGCCAGGCCCTTCTGTTTCTAACAAACACCTCTGAGTAAACCCAAGAACTAGACGAGTATGGTGGCGCCCACCTGTGATCCCAGCACTTGGGAGGCTGAGACAGGAAGATCACCATGAGTTTGAGATCAGCATGGGCTACCTAATGAATTCAAGGTCAGTCTGAACTACACAGTGAAACCCTGTCTCAAAGACAAAACAAAACAAAACCCAAGAAATAAATGCATTAGTCTGACATACAAAAATAGTGATATAGCAACAAGTTTGGGAATAGACATTCTAATTAAATCTAGTGTGTGGGAAGGAGGCATGTCTGTCTCCTAACATGTCATGGAACCCTAGATGTGGCTGATCACAACTGGCAGGGAAACTGAAAAAAAAAAATACATGTTTCCTGGCCTGTGACCCAAACCTACAGGAATGACCTGGCTGTACCTTAAAGGTATAACTTTGAAATGTTCTCTAAAACTGCTTAGTATAAAAACTCTATTATGTGCCTTCCCATATCCCTCTCTCAAATAAACTAGAATAAACACTGATTCTCCAAATAAGGTAGCTGGCAAAAGAGCTGAGAATCCTCTTTGTGAAAGTAACTTTTAAGATATCGGGTGTTTTGTTTTGTTTTTGCTGCCATGCTAACAACCTAAGAAACAGAGTATGAGGTTTTTCTTCTAACAATTGATTGTTATAAAACATAAAACTTCTTAGACTATGCACAATGCTATCTTGGAGTAGGGTTATAAAGTAGTTTATACATTCAACTTTTATTTGATAGAGTGCCAGATTTTAAAAGATCACAAGGTTTAGCCAGGCATGGTGGTGCACACCTGTAATCCTAGTACTCATAAGGCTGAGGCAGGAGGATTGCCACAAGTTTGAGGTCAGCCTGGGCTACATAGTGAGTTCAAGGTCAGCCTGAACTGCATAGTAAGACCCTCTCTCAAACCGCCCCCCCCAAAAAACCCAAAAAGAGACCATAAGGTTTTAAATTTTTAAATGGTTTTGAAATTTGTTTTTAAAAAATTACTTGGTGCCATATCAAGTGTAACTGCTGCCTTGTTAATCCTGAAGTGGAATTAACAGCTAAGAAAACAGAATGAGCTACAGCTAAGCAAGGTGTAGCTACACTTAATGTTACCCTTTCTATTAGTTATCTGGACTTACTGTTTATTAAGGTTTACCCCCCGCCCAAAAAAATCAGCTTTCTACTTAAGCATCTGTGAGTTTTGTTTAAAAGAAAAAATTATCAAGCTGAATCACAGTGTATTCTATAAATCTGTCACTGATTTAGATGCTGGGACGTGGTAGCAAAGAAATATATTAACAGAAGTTAAATAAGGTCCTTACAGGTCGTCAGTGGGACCTGGTAAAGTTGGGAGGGCAGGTGGAAGAGGCCCCTCTGACGAGGCTGAGCAAGCAAAGCAAGAAGCTGCAGCTGCGCAAGAGGGGGCTGAAGTGCTGGCAAGCAACAAGCTCACCAGTCAGAGAGACACGAAGCAAGCCACCACGGCTGGCTGTGATGAGGGAGTGAGGACATGGAGCAAGGTGACGTTATGGCCAAACCTGAAAAGATCTGTCTGGTTGCAGTGGGAAGCCTGCAGAGCGTTTTCAAGCTGATTAGTTAACCAACCTACTTTCATTTCTAGCTTAAGTAATATTTGTATTGTATTTGTGTTTTCAAAAGCTAAGCTGGGTGTGGTAGTGCAAGCCTGAAATGCCCACACTCTGGAAGGCTGAAGCAGAAGGATCACAAGTTCAAGCCCAACCTGGGTAACTTAGTGAGACTATGTTTTAAAATGAAAAAAAAAAAAAAAAAAAAAGGCAGGGGGTGTAACTCAGGGCTATTCATTGTATTGGACATTCTACCAGTACTACATAGAAAGCACTTGTTTTCATATATAAACATACTTCCAAACTACAATGTATAAAAACAAAAATAAAAATCTTAAAAGTTCTCAGTAAAAAAAAAAAAAATTCAGTAAAAAACAATTTTAAAAGGGAACAGCAGAAGATAACTTTAAAAGATGGTAGAGCTGGGAATGGTGGTGCACGCCTATAATCCCAGCACTTGAGGGTCGAGGGAGGATAGCCATGAGTTCAAGACCAGCCTGGGCTACCTAGAGATACCTTGTCTCAAAAGACAAAAACAAAGTCAAAGCAAAACAAAAAGATGTTAGGACTAACTCCATGGGCACGGAAGTGTTAAAATTTCAGTAAGAAAGCATGTAGTGGAATAACCGGACGCCTATAATCTTCCTAACAAAGAGGAGAATAGAACAAAATATCATCAGATGGCTCTGGTTTAAAGAGTCATTTTACACTTGAATATACATCAAGCAGAAACTGAATTTTTAACACAATCTCTAATTGCTAATAGCCCTATTTTTCAACCCAAATGATTTGAATTCGTCTGCTTACAATGCTGAGTTCCATTCAAACATGTTTGCCCTCCTCGCTCCCAAGCTGCCACTCAATTCTCCAGCATTCCACACACAGCTTCCAAGGTTCCACCCCTGGTCTTCACTTGGCCCTTAAGAATCTACTCTTGGGTTTTAACTGTCATATTCCTGAAGACTTTCATACTAATCTCTAATTTTCACCCTAAACAAGGGCCTACCATTTCCAGTCTTCTGTGTGAGATTTCCAACTCAACTGGCCCAATGAGATTATTTGTCCTAGGACCAAACTCCTCCAATCAATCACTCTTCCAGATTCTGCCAGTTTAAGACACTGCCCCAGTTGCCAGGCTCAGAACCGCTTGGCTGTGTGCTGGGCCCCCCTGCTGCACACCAGCAGGCGTGAGAGCGGTAGCTCACCCGTTCCCCTCCCGTCTCTACCCACTGCTGCTTTCCCCTTTCCCTGCCTCTCCCCTTCTCGGCTGCTTCTCAGTCAGTATCACTCTCATCCAGGGCTCCTGCTCTCTCCCGTGAGACTGCCACCTTCTGCATTCTGAGCACTGGACCCAACTTCCCAAAGTCCTGTTCTGCTTACACCACATCCCTGTTAAAGGTTAGGATGTCCATCTCAGGGGGTCTTTGGATAAATTAATTTGTGTGTGTGACAGTATTCTGTAATTAAGTCAAGAGATATAAAAAGAAATTACTTTGTAGGTTTATTTTGTTGGTGGATGTTAGTTTCTCCAAACCCACAAGGGCAAAGATACATGATCAGAGGAATTCCAAAGTCCTGAGGGTTGTCCAAGGCTTATCAAACGCCTGGAAATAAAGTTTCATCCTCAAGCTGCTTTCTGGACTGGCTTCCTGATGTTCTAATTATCCCAACATCAGGCTCAATGCTCTCATGCTGGCTTCCCAAACTCTTCATTTACAATAGAGAAAAGGACTATGTACCATGATTCCTACCCTGCCCACCTGCAGGCAGGCAGACAGACAGACAGATAGACCCATACACATGTTACAAAGCTTTAAAAAAGTTTTAAGACTCAAAACATGTTTAAAAATGCTTGCCAGATAGTCATATCAAATGTTCTTTTGCAAGACAGTATTTCCACCCCTCCAAAACCATGACTCACTACCCCATT
Organism: Dasyprocta punctata; assembly: GCA_004363535.1. Lineage (NCBI taxonomy): Eukaryota > Metazoa > Chordata > Mammalia > Rodentia > Dasyproctidae > Dasyprocta > Dasyprocta punctata. Next base: position 2,513 of record RJWM01025692.1, on the reverse strand, counting down.
TTCTGGATAATTAGCTATATCCTAAAAGCAAAAAGAAAGAAGACTTTCACTGGGCCTTTGCTATCAGACAGGGTGCTGCACTCAGCTCATTTAAGCCTCATGGGAATACAGTGACGATACATTCACTTTATAAAGATACCGAAAGATTAAACAACTGTGTTCTGGTGTCTGTGACGTAGTTAACGTAGCACTGGTAGGTGGGTCACCACCAAAACCCAGGGTTTCTGACTCAAGTCATGAGCCTTTTCACCATATCTTTGTGAATGGACAATAACCCACTTGGTGAAGATTTAACAAATTCCTAATTTGTATTTTTCAAAAGCCTGTCAGGGCCAGGGATTTAGCTCAGCAGCACAAACACTTGCCTAACAAGTGTGAGGTTGTGAGTTTGATCCCCAGTACTAAAAAATAAATAAATAAATAAAAGCCTGTCAAGTACAGCACCACATAGCTATAGACCCAGCCACCTACTTGGGAAGCTGAGACAAGAGGATCATAAATTAGGACCCAGCCTGGGCAATAGTAAGAGTCTGTCTCACAAACAAACAAAATCACTCTGGGAGGCTGAGGCAAGATGGAGCCCAGCCCGGGCAATTTAGGGACTTAGCAAGACCCAGGCTGAAAAAACAAGTAAATAAATAAAAAGGGCTAGGCAGTGTCTTGGTGCCAAGGCTCTGGGTTTGTTCCCCAATACCACCCAAACAAACAAACAAACACAAAAAACTAAGGAATTAAAGTGAAACCAACTAAAATAACAAAATTTCTAAAGTACTCAGTGAAGTATAAAGATATCAAACCAACACTATCACAAATGTTTTAGTCTACTAGCTTGTTAATGTAATAAGGAGATTTATACATAAAATGTTTATTCACTGAGGTTGTGGTAAAGTCTGTGTATCTCACCAAAGGGGAAAGTACACTATTTCTTGTTCTAAAACAATTTTTCTAAACAGTGTTACTTACCCTTCTTCTGTATAAAAATCCGAAGCAGTGGATTGGCTGTTGAAACCGCCTTGTGGTAATTATCGTCGTTATTTATAGGCAGTAAGTCTCCGTGGATGTCTGCGTAGCCCACCAGCACGTCAACGTTGGGTATCTTATGAACATGCTGCAGTAATCCATAAAACTCCTCAAATTTTCCAGGTTTTGATCTTTCCAGTGAAAATCGACGAAACTCAGCTCCAAACTACAAATATTACAAACATTTTAAAATAACAACAACAACAAAAAAACTATCCAATCTGAAAGTGCATGCCACATAAAAAACAAACACAACAGTATTTCTTAATAAAGAAGACGGCCTATTGTCAGAAACCTCATTCTCAGGAGGGGCACCAAGCACTAGAAGCACACAAGAATGTGCCTGCTCACGGTCAGGTCTCTGAGGGGCATTCCTGTGAGAGACGCAGGCTCCACTCGTCGCTGGGGACTGCACAGTGACTCAGCTCAAACCCGGGTAAGGCCTGGACTGACTCCTTTCATCAGGGGACGGGGTACCACAGACATAGAAAGTCTTTACCCTGACCACCAGGAAAAAACGTCCAAGTTTCCTCTCTCACAAAAGGAACTACGATCTCATGGGATGGGTCAAGAATCTATTGCAAAATATACAAGGAAAGAAAAAGACTTTGAGATTCCTAGCACGAAAGCAGGATGCAGGCAGAGGTACATCATATGCAAGAAAAAAATCTAGTTAGCCAGGCGTGGTGGTGCACACCTGCACTCTGGGAGGCTGACACAAGAGGATTACAAATTTAAGCATGGACTGGGCAATTTAGGAAGACCCTAAGAAAGGTGGGAGTGGGCTGGGGATGCAGCTCAGTGTGAAGGGCCTGGGTCCAGTCCCCAGTACCTCCAACACACACAAACACACACACACACAGAAGAGGGGAGGGGAGAAAACAGAAGGGTGATATGGTGGTGCATGCCTGAATCTCTGCACTTGGGAGGCTGAGAAAGGAGGACTGCAAGTTCAACTCCAGCCTGATCTATACAGCAAATTTAAGGCTGGCCTGTCTACACAGCAAGACCTTTTCTTAAAAAAAAAAAAAAATTTACAGTGACAAGAAGCATCTTCCCTGTGTTAATGCACAAAAAAACTTTATAAATATATCAATGTATGTCCTACAATGATCCAATTAAGCAAGAAGTGTTTACGTGCTTGGCACAGTGCTAGGCCCTGGAGACCAGAAGGCTTGGGCCTGTTTCGGAAGCTCACCAATTAGTGGGGAAAGCAAGTAGCAATTTCAGGGAGCCACTGAGGCCCACACAGCCATGGAGAAAGACACCCTCTGGCGCGCCATCTTCATGGCTCTGACTCTTCAAGTCTCCTCCCCGCACCTCTGCTCCCCCAACCCCAGGTCTCTAAAATGGCTCTTACTCAACACTAAGGAGTGGCTTTGTCCTAATAAACAGACTCATCACTTACTTTAGAACAGCGTGATGCTCCCTCAAACAGGGGCACCTTGGAAAGTGAATCTGCCTTCCTCAAAGCATCTCGGCCACAGACATCT
>RJWM01025691.1:0-28966 GCA_004363535.1 Dasyprocta punctata | reverse complement strand
TTATTTTTTTGCAGTGTGGTAGGAATTAAACTCAGGCCCTTATATATACACACTATCACTGAGCTGCACCCCTAATCACTTAAATTTACTGTTACATCAATGGAACATAACCTTTTCTGGCTCTTTTATAAGATACCTACTATCATAACTTAAGTGAGTCCTATATAATGAACTTATCAAAATATCAGAAATTAGATAACATGAAAGACTCAGAATCAGAGACAGAAAAGAATATATGATCTAATAAAGGAAGGAAACAAAATGAGTAATTACATATAAAAAAACTTTCAATGGGTATTTTGAGTTCTCAGTTCCTAGAATATGGAAATCACCTGCTTTGCATTATCAGGTAGGGAGTATTTAGTTTGGGCCTTTAAGTGTTAGTTGTATTTCAAAAGGTAGTAAGTGTTTATTTTCATAAACAGGGCACAGTATAAACACAGATGAAAAGATTAAAAAAAAAGTAATGCATATTTAAAGGTGACTAGCCACCAGCCTAGCAAGAAGAAAGTGTTCTCTATAACAGAATAAAGCACATGAGACTAACAAAGCAGGTTCAAGTCAGGATGTAGAAGAACCCATGCCAATGTGAACACTTCCACTTTTCCAAAGTAATGGGAAGCGAAGAATGTTTTGAAGCTGAGAAATAACAAGATAAATGCAGATAAGTTTTCTCAGAAAATTAATTTCATGAATTTATGAAGAAAAAAAATGTTACCAAGATTCTTTATTTCCCTCACCCTCTTCTTCTCCATAATTGGGACTGAACTCAGGGCTTTCACACTGAATTACATTCCCAGCCTTTTATATTTTTTAATTTAGAGATAGGATCTCATTAAGTTGCTAATTAGATAGGCTGCGCTTGAACTTGTGATGCTCCTGCCTCAGCCTCCCAGAGTGCTGGGATTACAGGCATATATCACAATCAACCGGCCTGAAATGCAAACAGAAGTCTCTAGGTACTAGGATCTGAAAATTTTCTTCCTGCTATTGTAAGGAACCCTTTGATAAGAGTGATAGCTGCAAATAAGGAAATTTGTCCTTTATGAGAATGACCATAAAACAAAACGACTTTTATATTCTAATGCAGACTATCATAATCTAGTTTCTTATAAAAAGACAGCTATCATTGGATATTATCAAATAAGATGTGTAACATGAACTACTTCTATGTGAGACTGAATGACAGAACTGATTTTTGTTTTTATAGTACTACGGATTGAACACAGGGCCTTGCACATGCCAGGTAAGTGCTCTATCACTAAGCTACATCCCTGGTCTGATAAGCAAGTTTTTATGCAATGATAGAGCCCATGGAAAGTTCAGAGCTAAAACATCAAACAAACATGATGATAATGACAAAAATAGGTTTTCAGCATTCTATAATAAACATCGTGTTCATAATACAGTGAGATACCAGGAACTTGACCCAGCCCCAAACTCCTAAAACACATGTACTGCAAAGGCTTAAATAAAAGAGACAAGTAATATGGTATGTGGAGTCCAGAAGGTCAGAACTCTCTTGGAGCTAAGACGAAGATTTCTCTGGACAGCCAGTATTTACTGGGTTTCAACAAGTTTGAAGGGAAAAACTGAGGTAAAGGCGGGGAAACTATGCAAGGCCTTGTGAAACAAAGGATCAAAGACATTCTAAGCAGCTAACTGAAAAAACTGTCTTATCTCTGAGGTTGACAAGTTATTGCCCTGGAATAGGGAGTGCCAGTCCAGTGTCCCCCGGCTGCCTCAGCTGTGTGGTTATTCTGTCTTCCGAGCACTGTGGTCAGCAACTTAACCCTTCCACAGCCTGGTCCCCAACAGTGAGAAGTAATAAAAGGGGTAAATAAGACAAAATTCAGAGATATCTGTAATTACAATAAAGAGAAGAAACATAAAGATAACAAAAGGAACAGAAGACATTAAGTAAAGACTGCAACAAATTCCTTTTACCAAGAGTCCTTCAGTCTCAAACAGTAACTCTACAAACTGGCAGATTTATCAGAAATTTGTAAAGAAACTATGTCTATAAACTCTTATAAGACAATTTTTACACATCTCACAAAGTTTCCAGTTGAGATGGGAGTGTTGCTCATGGTACCATGCGTGCTCAGCATGCTTGAAGCCCTGGGTCCAATCTCTAGCCCACGTGCATACACGGTACACACACACACACACACACACACACGAGTTCCAGTGGAACCACATAGTTGAACAACATATTAAAATATCTAGGGAAAAAAGTGAATTTGAAAAGTTCATTCCAGTACAGCTACAATCATAAACAGACATGATCATCAACGCCTATAGAGTGCTATTGTAAGCTATATAATGCTGCCTACTAGTATGACTCCCATTCTGGTAGTACAGAGAACTGTATTTAACTTAATCCAGGATAACTGTATTCCCTGTTTCTTTTGGGATTTTTGATGCTATATGAACATCAACGATAACTTTTTACTTTTTCAAACACAAAACAAAATCCGAAGAAAATTTTTCACTTTTCTTACGCACTTGGAAATTAATAAAATATTATAAGTTTTAGGAAAGTTAATCATCCTTTCAGTATAAAGTTTATCTACAAGTTACAAAGCACTAAGTACCTGTTTACAAAGTATGACTCTAGCAAAGGATTTTTCTTCAGGACAAGAAAGAATCTGTAAACAGACTGAAGATTTCTTCTCTTTTGTGTCCCTCAATCCAATTAATTTATAAATAAGTAAGTTTTAGACATGTTCCACAGGAATAAGTATATTTCTTTCTCTTCTTCTTTTTAAAATTATGTAAAGACAGAATTCCTGACATTCTAACATACATCTTAGAGAACTGAAGAAATTTAGTTACCTAGTCCTTGACACAAAGCAAGTCCTTTTGCCCTTGAAACAAACCATTTCAACAGAAAATTCCTACTTTAGAGATTATTTTGATAAAAACCATATTCAAAACAAATTTGCATTTTACTACAGCATTACAAACCTTGCCATGCTGCATTGAACAGTCTACACATCCCACTTGAATGTTTCCATGTTTAGCTCCTGGGATTATTTGTAATCTTTCAAAATCACTTCCCAGTATTACAATATCACATCCAGATGCATAAGCCTAAATAAAATAAAATTAAAATGGTAAGTGTTGAGGAAAATATTTATCACATACAGCACTGGCATTAAACATGTCTTAGACTTATTTTACATATTTTCTTTAAAAAAAACATTGTTTGGAATTATTTCCCTTTCTTCCCATTTATTTAGTACAACAGAAAACTCTATCAGTCCTATCTAGAAAATACATAAAACTATATCCACATCTTTTACTTCCACCAAATGTGACTACTGTCTAAGCCAACATCATTTCTCTCTGATATTACTGTTAATATTCCAACTGCTTCCATTCTTATCCCTAAATAAAGTTTTTTTTTAAATCATTTTTTGTGTGAAAATGAATTCACACTAAAACCTCTTGAATAGCTTCCCACTGCTTAAATCTCTTGAATAGTTTCCCACTGTACTTGGAATTAAATCCCAACTCCTGACCACAGTCAATAGTCCTGATTGTCCTACAAATCCATCTCAGGATATTCTTTCCTACTTTCCTTTCCTCACCTGGTTCCTGTCCCTACAATGTTCTTTCTTCTGAGTGGTTTATCCTATTTTTATCTGACTAGTCTTTGTCTTGCTAGCTTCTTTTCGAAATTCGAGTTTCAGTTCCTAACCATCTTTTACTACTTTCTATCGCAATAATGTTTATTTTCCTCATAGCACATATCATGATTTGTAATGTCTTGCTTACTATTCATATCCATTTCTTTAAATTAAATCCCAAGAAAAGAGGGTTTATCTTATTCTCTACTTTAGTCCAATCCCCACCTCCATGACAAATGAAGGGCTTGGAATACAGCTAGCACTTTATAAATGCCTATAGAATAAATACTTAATTTCACAGAAGCACCCACCATAATCAAACAGAAAGGTACATATTTCAAGCCTTGTTGGCAAATATCTTATACTGAAGCTCTTTTTAAATTGTATAATTAGCAGAACTCTTCTAACTATAATTCTTTTTTGTGTCCTTTTCCCCACTTCCTTCTCTGATCACTGCAGTTTCTTCCATTACCAGGTACATGGTTGTACCCCTAAGACTTACATATTGTAGGCAGAAACAGTATACATTTTGTCAATAGAGTATCTACAACAAATTATATTTTCCATCTAAGTTCTTAAAGGTTTAGTAATTTCTTATTATTTTTGCACATGCATACATATTAATGCAAAAAGGTTATATTTTAGGTGTATGTTATGTCTCAGTAACTTTCTTGAAGCTGAAACAGCATCCACGGCTTAAAGGAGGAAAGGTTCAATTTGGTTCAGGGTTTTAGTTCAGGCTAGAGGGGCACAGTGTATGAAAAGGTGCTCAACCAAATGTCAGCCAGGAACTAGAAAGAGAGGGGAGAGGACAGACACAGAATGCATATACACGTTTCTAGGTCATGCCCCCAGTGACCTGCTTCTATAATCTGGCGCCACCTTCTGATGACAGTGACAGAACTCATTAATGGATAAATTTGTTGATGAGTACTGTACCCCATAATAAAATCACCTTCTACACACATGAGAAATTTGGGGAACATTCTAGATCTAAATCATAACATTTACCCATGGTCCCCAAAAGATTCATATCCATCTCATTATGCAAAATGCATTTAGTTCACCTCTTAATCATCAAACAGTTACGTACTGTTGGAACGTCCAAATCCAAAGTCTCCCTCTGATACTCAAGACAAACTCTTAGTGGTGAGCGCCCATAAAATATCAAAAAGAAAGGTTAAATACAGTGGTACCTCACTTCACAAACAATTCTTTCCACGATTCCAGTTGCAACTGAATTGCAAGTATACTATGCAACCAGAATAGCAGAATGAATTCTAAGACCAAAATCATGGCAAGAATGAAGTTCACGAACTGAGGTAACACTGTACTTTCAACAAACAATGACACATTCCCATTATAAAACAGAAGGACTAGAATAGAAAGAAATGAGGCCAAAACAACACTAAAACTCAGCAGGGCAAACATTAAATCTTGGAGTTCTGTATTAGGCACAGTTGTAGTCAGGGTTTGCAAGGGAATAGATTTAACAGACAACACCTAACTTATAGAATTATTCTATAATATTCACCCAAAAAGTCAAGTGTAGAAAGTCAAGTGTAGAAGAAAAGACAAGTGATCTCTCCATGCACTAGAGACCCAAAGAATAAAGCTGAGGGCTTGCATTCCATGGCAATGTCCTGCACGAGTTGAGCTGAAGACCTAGATTCCATGGCAATGTCCTCCAGAAGTCCGGCAGGAGGCGGAGAGCCCATGACAATGTTTCACGCAAGTCTGTATTAACAATCTGTACTGGGAAGGCCCAAAGATCAGTGATGGAAGCTAGAAAGCCTGCACCAGTGGGATGAAGGATCTGTGCCAGCAGGCTGAGGGAAGTGCACAGGAACCAGGAAACAACACTTGAGGTAAGGACCAGAACCCCTCTAATGATGAGAACAGCTGAGTTCGTATCATGAAAACCAGCACAAGTTTCTCCAGGAGAATCAACAGCATACCATATCCCTGTCCATTTCTCCTTTTATGCTGTTGGCAACAATACTCAGGTGGGCCTTCCAAACCCCAGACCACACTGATCACAAAAGCACTAAAAGAGAAAGTTGTGGTGATTAACAGCTCCAAAGGACTTGGACAACCCTGTCCATATAGCTTTGACAAGTGCAGCCCTCATGGTCTCTCTCTTGGAGTGGGTCCACTCATTGCCAGCAGCTTTCATCAACAGATGATCTACATTTCTGACATCTCCAACTTCCTCGGGTCTCTACCGCACTTTCAGCTTTACCCTCACAGCTTTATACACTGGCCTCTCAGGGGCTCTTTGCCTAGCTTACTGGGCCTTCCTTTGAAATCTGAGTAGAAGTCTCTCTAATCCCAAAAGTTTTGCATTCTGCAAGCCTGTTCAACTAGTACCACTTGGATGACACAGTGGCCTTCTCCCATCCTAAGCAATAGCTTCTCAAATGAAAGCTATAGGTTTGGACTCGAGCCTGTAAAGGGTCTTGCTGATTACTGAGATGTCTTCTGGCCATCTTTCATATTGTCTTGATGCAAAGTACTTGAGTGCTTTTTAATGTCAATCTTTTCAGTAACTACACTCTCCATGGCCCCAACTTTGCAAGCACTTCCTTTTTAATGAAACTGCAAACTCTTCATGTTTACTTTTTTTGATTTTCACTGTAGATTTGGCTGAAAGTCGCCAGCAACATCTATGTCACAGCATGACTGCTGAGCCCCCCTGAAATTTCCTCCACTAGATTAATCAGTTCACCATCCTGAATCTCAGTTTCTCACAAAGTCTCAGGACATTTCCTACCAGAGCATAACATACAAGATCTCCATCCAGACCAGCTGCCAATGAAGTCCTGGTTCCCAGCTGAAACTTCCTTAGCCTGGCCTTTACAGTCTGCATTTCTACAACATTCTGATCTTCTGAGCTCCGATCAGTATCACCCAACAAGTATGGCTTACAGGATACTACGGTTTCTCTACCTGGTATCTTCAACCTCTCAAAATTCTTCCCATAAACTATTCCAAAAGATTATAAAACATACGATCAGGTAAAACCACAGCAAGGGTCCCACTCTTGTTATCAAAATCTGTCTCACTGATCAAGTGTGGTGGTGCATGCCTCTAATTCCAGCACTGGGGAGGCTGAGGCAGGAGGACTGCCTCAAGTTTGAGGCCAGCCTGGGCTACACAGTAAGTTCAAGGCAAGCCTAAACTACATAGAGAAGCCCTGTCTCAAAAAAATAAAAACAAGAAATCTGTCACTAAAACAACACCCAACACCCACAATTTAAATGAACAATAGTTTACATGGGATCATAGTTTCAGTCTACATTCAATAAGGTCCAAGGGAGACACAGTATAGCAGAGGGGTATGACAGAGGAAAAGGTGCTCAACCTACGGCAGCCAGAAGCACAGAAAGAGAAGAGCCAAGGACTAGAAAATACCCTTTTCCGGTCACACTCTCAGTGACATACCTCTAAAACCAGACCTCACCACCTACCAGTACATTTATACTAACCTTATCAATGAATTAACACTGTTGAATGCAACACTCCCATAATAAAATCACCTTCCACACACACGCAAATTTTAAAGAACATTTTAGATCCAAGCCATAACACCTTATCTCATTAATTCCTACCAAAGCCAAAATGGCTCTATACAAGCTATCAAAAACAGTAGAAAACTAAATACTTATACTATGGCCAAGAAAATCGAAGCCCAAATAAACTGGTAACATCTTAGTGGCAGAGAGAGCTCAACAACCCTGTTTTCTTGATTCTTGGTCTACTGTTATTTCCATGCTTTTCCTTCCTACATAAACATGCTTGTCTGGAATCAGGTCTGAAATCTGGTATAGTTTCACCAGTATTACATAGTGGAAAAAATTGGCTCAGTCAACAAATTAAAAAAAATCACATTAATGGTCTGCTCTCATATATAAACATCCACAATAGGATTATGATGTAAGGTTCAATTCGGACCTGACTCTCCCAGTACCCAACCTGTCTGCCACCAGAGGCATTCTCAGCCCAGCACCAGTCCCTTGGTAAACACAGATGTCTTAAAAGAGATAAGATGGAACATGGACTCTTGTAAGCATGTGGACATCTAAAGACCCCTAAGCATTCACACAGGATGCTTCAAGGGCTTTGCCCACTACAGCAGAAGACATTCAAGAGAACTCTGAACACTGATGTTTACACTAAAATCTTCCCACCTAATGTCCCTTGCCTTCTTTCAAGTCCTATAAAAAAAAAAAAAGTCCATGTCTCTTTGCTCCCTACAGATGGCTTTTTTGTCCTCTGTCTGCCTGCACCCAAGCACAACAAATTCCACATCAAGTTGCCTCTACACAAGCTCAGTGGTCTCGACTGATCTTTGCCGTACAGTGTTCCTTACATATGAAGCTTAACAAAAGTTCATGACCAAGAATAAATTCTGAAAATAAAAAGTTACTGTTCATAATATTCAAATAACTAGAAACTGATTTTCCTCTCAATATTAAATTTAGATAAAATAATGACTGTCACTGCTTCTCAAAATACTGTGTCATCAACAGATGAATGGATAAACAAAATGTGGTATTTCTATATAAGAAAGTACTACTTTGTCATAAAGAAGGATAAAATTGAGTCATTTGTAAGAAAACAGATGAACTTTGAAAGTATAATCTTAAAGTGAAATAAAACGATGTACAAGTTTAAATATCACATTGTTTCTCTTGTGTGAGAAACCCAACAGGTAAATAAGGAGAACAATGGAAGATACACATTGGGAAGTAGGAAGAACATGTTTAGATAGGAAGGAGAATAAACAAGAGGGGGAGGAGGAAGGGAAGCAACAGAAAAGGAAAAAAAGAATAGAAGGAAAAAATGGAAACAAAGCTTTTATAAATGGGGAAGAGAAGAAAGGTTGAAGGGAGGGGAGGGGAATGGAAAAAAGAATCAAGATACATTATGTACAGGCACAAATTCCCTATGATATATATGATCAATATGTATGACAAACATACACTAATAAAAACATGAAGTTTAAAAAATGTACTAAACTGTGCATGTTTACAATTTACATTTTCTTCTTTTAAACCAGATTAAAAACACGCTTCTCTGCCTCATCTTTCACTCGTGATACCTGAAATTGTTAACTTGACATCAAATAATATATTGCACATATTTCTCAAACATGATTACATTTTCCCACAGTAGCTCACAAATCACTCTTACATAAAAACCTTCCACTTTCAGATTGAGAAGTCCAATGGTATCCCAGAAATGAACAATTCTATAGAGATGAAATCACATGTTGCAATACTTCAACATTCAAGGACTCATCTACCTTTGAACTCCCTTGTTCTTTTGCCACTGCTGAATTATACGCTGGTTTTTTTTTGTTTTAACTGTTTGAGGTACTAGTGATTGAACTAAGAGCCTTTACACTGACTACATCACCAGTTTTTTGTTTTCTAATTTTGAGACAAGGTCTTACTGTGTCACTAAATTGACCAGGCTGCATCTGAACTTGGAAGCCACCTGCCTCAACTTCCCAGACGGCTGGGATTATAGGTATGTGCCATGCCCAGCTTTACCACTATCATTCGACTCTTTTCTCAGTGACAGTATTAGAAGTTGCCAAGCTCCTTATCTCTAGTTTTAGTAAAATTTTACAGCAAATGAAAGTGTTAATCATCATGGATAGTATAAAAGAATGAGGTAACATTGAGGATAGTCTTTCCACTTCAGCCCTCTCTTTTCTTTCTTTGGCTGTTACTAATGGATATCAACAAACTACTAGATGGAGGAAGAAAAAGATATAACCAGTAGTACTCCACACTTCATTATTTGATATTATGCTGGGACTTACATCAAAAATCCTCATCTTCTGGACTACAGAATTTTAAAACTTATAGTTTTTATTTGATTGTAAAATTAAAGGATGAACTAATAAACTATATTTGCATTTTCCTATTTAATGATTTTCAAGAATTTTAAAATATTTCCTTAAAAAATTTGTGTGTAATCAGGCATGGTGGCACAACCTGTAAACCCATTTGGTAGGCTGAGACAGGAGGATCACCATGAGTTCAAGGCTAAACTGGGCTACATAATGAGTTCAAGGTCAGCCTGAATTACAGAGCAAAACTGTTATGGTTTGTGTCGAGGTGGCCCCTCAAGTCTCACGTAGTCATGGAGGCAGCTGAATCTAGTGTTTGTGATTGATTCATTGTCTAGCACTGGGATTGGTGGTCCAAGTGCTGCACCTACCCAGGGGCAAAGATGGCATACTATATAAGGAAGGGAAGAAGGTGTGTTTCTCTTCCTCTTTTGCCTTGTTTGTTCTTGTTGCTTGTGGCCGCCATGAACAGCTGCCCCCCTGCCACGCCACCCTGCCTTGGAGCCAGCTGAGTACGAACTGAACCCTCCAACAAACTGTAAGTCGAATAAACCTATCCTTCCCTAAGTTTGAGCATCAGGTATTTTGTCTCAGCAACAAGAGAAAAGTAACCAAGACAAAAACCCTGTCTCAAAAAAACAAAACAAACAAAAAACAAAAAACAAAGAAAACATGAAGTTTGGTTTTACTGCATGGAAGATACTACAAAGACTGAATAACTAGGATCCCATTTTATTAAAAAGTTTTTGTTGGTAATTACCAATAGCCAGGCATGGTGGTGCATGCCTATAATCTCAGCACTCAGGAGGCTGAGGCAGGAGGATCATTCTAAGTTCGAGACCAGCCTGGGCTACAAAGTGAGCTCAAGGCTACCCTAAACTGCAAAAGTGAGACCCTGTCTCAAAAAGAAAAAAAAAAATTACCGACAGCAAAAAAGGGAATCCATGAATTGGGGAAAACTTTTAGCCAACTGTCCCTGAGATGAAGGACTTTTACCAAGAAGATATAAAGAGTTTAAAAAAGAAAAATCAGGCCCCGAATTCAAAGACCCAGTACAAAATGAGCATCTGAGATGAATACACAATTCTCAGATGAAGAAATACAAATGGCAAATAAATATATGAAAAAATGTTCAACATCATTGGTCATTCAAGAAATGCAAGTTAAAACAACACTGAGATTCTACCTCACCCCAGAAAGAACGGTTATCATCTAAATATCATTCAATGGCAAATGCTGGTGGGGTTCATGGGGAAAAAAGAATCCTTCTGTACTGTTGTAAGTGTAGACTGGTATAACCAATATGGAAATTAATGTGGAGATTCCTTACCAAACTATGATTAGAGGTCCCATTCAACCCAGCTATTCCTCTTCTGAGTATTTTTCCAGAACTGAAAACATTATACCACAGTGATACATAGGCATCCATGTTTACAGCAGCACAATTTGTAATAACTAGATCTTAGAAACAACTCAAATGCACATCAAATGAGCAATGGATAAAATATGTGGTATTTTTATATGATGAAGTACTACTCAGCCATAAAGAAAAATAAACTCAAGGCTTTTATAGGTAAATGGATGCAACTAGAGTCCATACTCATAAGTGAAATCAATCAGACTTGCATGTGTAGTCATATTGTCTCTCTACTGTAAGAAACTGAAAGAGTAAATAAGATCCAAAAAGTACAAGAGATACTGTGAAAGGGAAAGAAATGGCTCAAAAGGAAAGAACAACTGGGATGGGGGAAAGGAGAAAAGAAGGAAAGGGAAAAAGGGAAAAAAATACACATGTACACACAACACAGCTAAGATAATTGTACTACTCATAATATTAGTTCCTTGAAAGGAACAGTTAGTGCTTTATAGTGTTTGATCAAGTCTACATGCCCATATCTGGTAATCTGAGCAACTATTTTGAAAACAACAACATGCAATATAATAACCACTGTTAATTTCCTATCATCTTGTTTTGAAATTCTGCATCATTTTTATTGTTTTGTTTTTTAAAATTCTCTTTAAAATTTTTTTAAAAATCCAAAAACAAAACAAAGCAATAATTCTATGTGCATACAATTCATAATGGCTAAATTTTTTAAAAGGTACTTATACACAATGAAGTGCTACTTTGCCATGAAAAAGGTTAAACTTGAGTCATCGATAGGAAAATAAATGCACCTTGAGACCATAATGTTAAGTGAAGTAAATAAGACACAAGAGTAAATATTACATGAGAAACCCAAAATATAAAGAAAACACAAAATATAGATAAAGGAAGTAGGAAGACTGATCTTTTGCAAAAGAGGAGACTAAGGGATGGCGGGAATGAGGAGGGAAGGAAAGAGAAGGGCATGAAACAAGAATGAAGATGTGTTATGTATATGTACCCACTCCTCACAAGGAATGTAATCATTATGTACTACAAACATGTACTAATAAAAAATAAAAAGATATACAGAAAGAGGGAAAAATTAAAAAGTGAAAAAGAAACCTCTTGACAGGGACTTTGCTATAGTTCGAAGTAAACAGTTTAGTGAAGATCTGTGATCTGTTTTTTTTTTTCCATTCATTTCTGAAGTTGTATTTTGTATTAATAATTTCTTTTTCATTCAATAAATAATTATAAAAATTCTAATAGGTAACATAGAAGTATATTTAGAAAACAGGTTGTCAAAACTTGAAGAAAAAAATGACAGTTGTTTGTCATTTTATTAAAACTTGTGATTAAGGGTACACTGTTGCTCCACATCATCATTTGTTAGGGAAATGGAAATAAAAACCATAATGAGGTAACACTTCCTACCTTGTAGCAAAATTTTTTAAAAGAAAATAACTGAGGATTTGGAGTAACTGAAACCCTCATACACTGCTGGAGGAAAACTAAATGATGAAATGGAGAATCATGAAAACTGAAAAATAATTTGGAAGTTCCTCAAAAAAGTTAAACGTGGAGTTAGTATATGTCAACTTTTCATGGCTAGGTATATAACCAAGAGAACTGAAAACACATATGCACACAAAAATGTAAGCATGAATGTTTATATCAGCATTACTTATAATGATCACTGAACAGAAATAACTCATATCCACTAACTGACAAACAGATAAAATATATCTATAAAAAGGAATATTATTCAGCTACAAAAAGAAATAGAAGTTGGGTATGGTGGCGCATGCCTGTAACCCCTAGCACTCTGGGGTGCTGAGGCAGAAGGATCCCAAGTTGGAGCCCAGACTCGGATCAAAAGTTAAAAATTTTAACGAAGACTGAGGATATAGTTCAGTGCAAATTTCCTCAATTCACTCTTCAGAAGAGAAGGGTAAAAAAAACTGGAATATTACATGCTACAACGCGGATAAGTTTTAAAAACATTATACAAAGTAAAGAAAGACATCTGTGAATGGGGATAGATGGGAGAAAAGCGAGGGAAGAGGAAGTAAAAAGGATCAAGATGTGGTATGTACATGTACCAATTCTCCAGGATGAATACAATGTATTCATCATCGATTACAAATATATACTAATAAAATTTTTTTAAAGACAACATGTATGATTTCCTTTGTATGACATGCTCAGAATAGACAAGTACATAGACGGTAAGAGAATGGTTGTTGTAGAAGTCCACCTGGACGGCTCTCCTCGAATAGAGTCATTACATTCACTTTGGCTAAACCTGGCCCTATCTCCATGTACTGATATGTACAGAGCTGGCTAGGCCATTTCTTTTTTCCTTCAATTGTCTCTGAGCAATGTAAATGGGGCTAGCTGAAGTAATGATGCATCATCTTTGAAGCCAGAGGACAGTTACTGTTTCCCCGCCTCAGGGTTTCCTTAAATGGTTGAGCCCAGCAGGACGCAGGGCCAATGCTGCATGGTTCCAGCCTTGAGATAAGAGCTATGACTCGTTAGGGCTGAAAAGGTTTCCACATGAGAATTGAAGCATCAGCCTCCTAAACATTAAATGCTCCTTCAGCTTTGTTACCCAGACTGGTCTTTCTGCATATCCTTCTCTCTGCATACTGCAGAGGTGCTTTCTGGCCTCCTAGCTAGCCCTGCTCACAGTGCTCACCTAATTCCCGCCATTCTCACAGTCACTTTTCCTCTAGCCATTCCCTTCTACATGAATTAATAGCATCTGGGTTAGGCCCTGATCCGGGTTACCCTTTTGTTCTGATAAACGTTCATCTGGGTCAGACTACGATCCCCTTGGCCGCCCATAATTATAAATATGTCTTAGTGTCTTTTTTCTCATCATGCCACCCATAATTATAAATATGTTTTAGTGTCTTTATTCTCACCGTGGGTTGCACTGGAAGTGGTAGACTGAAATTAATTCGCTAGAATTCCATTAAGGTTTCCATGAAGGATTACAAATATAAACTTCCCAGACCACAATGAGGACTGAAAAAGGGATTTCTATAGGTTATAAATAAAGAAGATAAATAGCTACATAGAGTACAATGGCTGCCAATGACTGCAGTGAATACAAAGTAACTGCTAACAGGTATGGGTTTCATTTTGAGGCAGGGAAATCCAACTGGAGTTAAACTACAAAATTATGAAAATAAGTACATAATTATAAAAATACTAAAACCACCATGAACTTCATAATATGTGAATTATGTCACAATAAAGTTGTTCTCAAAATATATATACCACATGATATCTCAAGAAGAAAACTTCTTCTGGAAAATGAATCTTTTTGACAGTCAGAAATCAATTTAGACAACCAAGATTATTAGCTCCCAACGGGTACGAATCATATTCACAAATGTAGTAAAACCTCAGTATTTACTTCTCAAGGTATATTTCTGTTACATCTTTAATAATTTATGCACAAAAAATTTTAAATTCAATTTGTACCCTATTAGTTAAAAAGAAAAGATAAGCAAGGGAAACTGGATAAAATTGGTAAGGTCTAAATTGGTTTTCAATCTTTGTCTCTGCAGCTCTTTATCTTCTTCAAGTTAACTGCTCATCCATACTTCATTCATTCAGTTATTTACTGGTTTTAATCTTTCTATAAAAGCAAAAGCTGGGATAGAGGATAGCCCAGTGTTAGAGTGCTTTGATAGCATATGCAAGGCCTTGGGTTTCACTCCAGGCACCACTAAATACAAAAAATAAAGACAAAACTTTACCAGAAGCCAACCATATGTACTTGTTAAATGATACTAGAAACTTAAATGTGGAGATGTTTGAGTCAAACAATGTTCAAAACTAGTATTTGCCCTTAAAATATTGTTTTTCCATTTTCAAAAGGTTCTGACTCAAAAAAATTTCAGCTAACAACAAACAATGATTCCCACAAGTATGGCAACAACAAATGTCTGTTAAATGAATGAAATGATTGTTAAAGGAAGAGTGCTATTTCTGTGGGGAAGCGAATGGGAACTAAAATTCCACTTTACCCTAAAGACTTAGAAGAAGTGACCTAGATTTCACTTTTTGAGGATTCTAAACTGGAAGTTTATGTAGAAAAGGGGAGACAACAAAAACAAGCTGTTGAGATGCTGCCCACAGTAAACTCAGCCTATAGAGTAGCTCTTTTGATTCTAGTACAGGCTCTCTGGGGCTGATCTGGTATCTTCTAGTCCCCACCTGGATAACTGCTTGGAATGCAAGGAAAGGAAAAAAATGTCACTGTCTTCAGAAACAATGTAATCTACGAGGTGACAAGTAAACCAGGAGTTACAAGATAGGCTCTAGTGAGAAACAGGAAGAATGCCTAATCTGACTTGAAACATCTATACTAAGACTTGAAGGATGAGGAGCTGGCTAAGTTTCCAATCTTTTCTGCATTGGGAGACAGGATTATAAAGTTCCTTGAAGAGCACGTGCATAGGCTTAGAAGTTGGAAATATAGCATATCCTACTGTATAAAAGAAAAGAAGATATTATTAAAGTTTAAAGAAGCAGTTATTGCAAGGAGAAGGAACAGAGACTAGAAAAGTACATTAAAATATTAAGAGTTCAATGCAATGCCTTATAATTTGCCTTTTAAAATGACCCCTTTGGCAGTGCCAAGTTGAAGATAAGCATAATTAAATACAGAAACACAGGTTAAAAGGCTATTTCATCAGAGTAACTGCAGTAGGGATAAATGCAATTGAAGAGCTCTGACAATTTACAGAGCATCTCTGACTGTATGAGAATGTTGGAGCAGTTGGGGTTTCAGCTCAGGGGCAGAGAGTTTACCTCATATACAAGAAGCTCTGGGTTTGATCTTGGGGGTGGCAGAGGATATGGAGGAAAGAGGAATTAAGGGTACAATCAACCCTCTGGATTAGAGAAACAGTTCGGTGACAGAACTGCTTACAACGATTAAGAACACTGGAAGAAAGGACAAATTGGGAAGGGAAGGTTGGAAGGTATACCAAGGCTGGGGAACTGACTGAATCTAGTACATGTTGAATCTCAGTATATGTGGCACCTTCAAGTAACAGTCCAACAAGTATTTAAATTTATTTGTCTGAAGCTCAAGGGAGGCATCTCACCAACATAGACTATACCCAGGAAGTAGATGAAAAATGGAATGAGAAGACCAAGGCCCAAGAGCCATCAACATTTAAGGGAAAAATATGAAGATTACCTTATGAAGAACACTTAGGATGGGTAACTGAGAAGCAAAAAACAAAACAAAACAACCTCGAAGTAGAATGTGGTATAACTAAACTAAGGAAAGAGACTAATATATGGAGCCTGGCTGATTGAAGTCAGTAGCATTAATGTGGTTCCTAGTGACTAAGGCGACAAAAGCAGCCATCACATAGGAAGTTAAAAAGCAAGCAGGACATGCTGGGCATGGCAGTACACACCGGTCATTCCAGCTATTTGGGAGGCTGAGGCAGCAGGATCACCAGTTTTATGCCAGCCTGGACAACTTAAGGAAATCCTGTCTTAAAAATAGTTTGGTAGAATGCTTTCCTAGAAGTGTAATCTCCAGTTCCAGAAAAGAAAGAAAAATGGAAAAAAGAGAAGAAGGGAGGGGGAGGAGAGGAGAGAAAAAGGAAGAGACAGAGGGGAGAGGAGGAAAGTGGGGAAGGGAGGGAGGGAGAGGCATAAAAGCAACAAACATAAACAACTCAAAGACTATAGCTGTGAAGTCAAAGATAAAGAGGCACACCATGTGAAGTTCCAGTTTCTTTTTCAGATTAGTTTTAAGCATGTCTCAGGAGTTCTAGAAAGAAAAATGCAGAGATAACTAAAGGACTGAGGTCCCAGAGACTGCCTGAAAAGATAAGATTCAGAGTACAGGAAGAGGGATTAAACTTGAACATGCAGTAAACACTTTTTTTACTGTGTCAATAGGAGAGAAAGAAACACTAATATAAATTATTTTTTGACTTGTAATAGAAAACTGAGGAAGTTACCATCTGATAGATTGCAAGTGGCAAGTTTATACGACTGAGAGAATCCTGGGGTGACAAGTCTCAGAACATGGACAAAATACAAATGGGTGGGAAAATCCTTTGAGGTCCCAGTTTGCCAAAGCCAGCTGGTAAACAAGACTTACACTGACCAAAAGTACTCAAGAGCCAGAAATTCATGAAAAACAAAGAATGGGTCAAATATGGGAGATTTTTCAGACTCATGCAAAGAGAAGATTTCAGAAACTTCAAGGATATTGGCAACAAAGAATGGTATAAAATTAAATCATGGCAAATTATCTAAAATTTAAAATGTCCAACAGTAACTTCTAACTGATAACTAATAAGGACAAAGTTCAAGGTCTGATTTTCATATACCTATCTTTATTCTGCAAAAAAAAGACATAGCACGAATTCTGTAACCTAAAAACCTCACAAATTTGGGCTAAAAAGAAGACAGGAGCTAACTGTCAGATAGGTAGGTTAAGGGCTGGGGTGGGGGCTCCATGGCAGGGCACTTTCCTAGCATACATGAAACTCTGAGTTCAATCTCCAATTTTTCTTTCACAAAGAAAGAAAAAATAATTGAAAGTAACTGAAGAAAAAGTAATTGAAGTTCTGCAATGAAAATAAATGGGTAGCATTTCTAAAAGAAACTGGACATATTAAATCTCCAGTTTCCATGTTCTCCATACTTCTAGAAAGTTTGTGAATACATCAATAAAGTACATCAATAAAACATGGAAAATAGCTCTAAATTTTACAAAGCTGTGAAGGTTAGGGGTATAGTTCAATATCTTATTTGCCAACTGGATTTGGCAAAACAAACACTTGTCTAGTATGTGCAAGGTTCTGCGTTTGATCCCCAGCACCATAAAAATAAAGGACTGTGTATGAATTTAAAATAATCCATTTAACACTAAAGTCTTAACTCAAACAAATCATCCGTTACGATTTGTGTCTAGATGACCCCCCAAAGCTTCATGCAGTCTTGCAGGGTGGCTTCTAGAGTTTGTGACTGATTCATGGTCCACTGCTGGGATTATGTGTGTATTACACCCACCCTAGGGTGGGCAGCCTACATATAATACAAGGGATAGAGTCTTTTCCCACACTCCTCCCTGTTGCTCGTTCTTTTGCTGCTTTCTGCTGCCATGAACTATTGCCTTCTGCCATGTGCCACTCCGCC
Source organism: Dasyprocta punctata (assembly GCA_004363535.1). Taxonomy (NCBI): domain Eukaryota; kingdom Metazoa; phylum Chordata; class Mammalia; order Rodentia; family Dasyproctidae; genus Dasyprocta; species Dasyprocta punctata. Next base: position 10,908 of record RJWM01025691.1, on the reverse strand, counting down.
TTGGACCTAGCAGAATATGGAATGAAACCTCCACAAATTGTAAACAAAATAAATCTTTCCTTCCTTAATTTTGGGTTTCAGGTATTTTGTCTCAGCAACAAGAGAAAAGTAACCAATACACCATCTATCTGATTTTAGCTAAAAACTTAAGATGTGATTCAATACATAATACTTCTAAATTAAAACCTATAACTGGTTTTACAGGTTTATCTGAAATTATCCACAAAAATTTACTTCAAGCTGCACTGATTATAATGTGGAAGAATATCGAAAAAATAATAACAGGCTGCAGGTGGAACTCAGTGGTAGAGAACATGCCTAGCATGCATCAGGCTGTGAGTTCAATAGCCAAACCACAAAACGAACTGGTAATAATATTGCATGTATGACAGCTGGTAGACCAACTGCTTTTGTCAAAAGATATATAATAAATAATCTATTGCTAAGCAATGAAAAATGTTCTCCTGGACACATATAACACTAGATTTATTAACTTAAGACTAAAGTGATACACAGAAAGAACCAAATCATATGTGGTCTATCAAGCACATAATGAAAATATGATTCTTTGTTGTTGTTTTAAAACAGGATCTCACTATGTTACCCAGATTGGACTCAAACTCATAAGTTCAATTAATCCTCCTACCTCCACCTCCCAAGTAGCTTGGACTACAGAAATATACCACTGCACTTGGTTCCAATTTTGAACTTTAAAAGAATTTTCTCAAATATTCTAAACTTCAAAAACTACCCAAGGGCCAGGCATGGTGGCACATGCCTATAATCCCAGAACTTGGGAGGCTGAGGCATGAGGATCACTGGGAGTTCAAGGTCAGTCTGGGATACAAAGTGAGTTCAAGGCCAGCCTGAACTGCATAGTGAAACCCTGTCTCAAAAACACAAAAAGACAAGAGACAGGAAAACAAACAAACAAACAAACAAACAAAAAAACCCAACTACCCAAGGATGCAACTGAGTATTCTAAGTTAGAAACCCTGTGATTTATTGAAAGACACTTAGATTTCACTTTCATTAACCTTTTAACTAAACACACCAGGTAAATACCCTAAATAATTTCTTTCTACTACAAGTCCCAGTTAAATGGTTTAGGTTTGGTATGTTGTAATTGAAGTTTGTTCTCTTTTTCAGACATATTTAAGAACTGATATTATTTCAATGATTTGGCGGGGGGGTGGAGGGTACCAGGGATCGAACTCATGACCTCACACCTACCAAGAAGGCGCTTGTGCCACTGAGCTAAATCCCCAGCCCCCATTATTTCAATGATTTGAAAGATACTTTAATCCTATAAAACATTATATTTTGTAGAATAAACTAAATTTTAAAATATAAGTGCTACTTAGTACTTGTAACTGAAATAGAAAAGAAACAAAACCCAATCATTCTCTTTGCCCTCTGAGAGCCAGAAGTACGATCTCATTGGTAGCTCTTGCGTCCCTAGCCCTGACAACAAACCCCAATATGATCCCATCACCTCTGCTGTTACTTCCACCAGAGATCTGTAGGCCACACTTGACAGGAGCCTCTGCTCACCTGCCAGCTCTCATCCTTTCCCCACTCTAAGCAACTCCAGGCACTGCTACTACCTCTCTGAGGAAGGCTGGGTCTCACATAACATAACAAGGATCAGGGAGGGATTAGACCCATATCTCTAAAATTCTAAATCTCCAGGGGCTACAACATTACTGCTGGCCCTCCTAAAGACTCCTCAGTGGTAGGGGCTGATGGGCTGTAGCCTCCCATTTTCACTGAAAGGAAAGCGAGAGTGAAATTGACAGAGAGAGACAGAGACAGACAGACAGACAAAGAGGCTGTCAATCAAGCAGCTGCTTCTCCCACAGTTCCTCCAAACTGCTGCATGACAGCCACAGATGTGCCAGGCACACTACCCTGCTTTTCTACAGCACAAGTCCCAATAAAGCCTCCAACAAGTGTCCTATTACCTATTTATGGTTTTGATCCTGGGTAGAGTAGGCTGGGTGAATTGTGCTAGAAAGAGCTGGTAACAATAGGAGGTACTAGCCCTGAAGACTTCCAGAGGCTGATGGGGACCTACAGCAACTGACAGATTGGTCACCTGCTACAGTGACTAGGAGTCCAAAAGACCTTTAATGATCTACACAGAACCCCAATGAGGCAGCAGAATCTGTAGGCATGCTTCCCTGAAAATAAGATCTAGCCAGAAAATAACCAACACTGAAAACTACAGATCAAAAATGCCAGCCTAGCAGCCTGTTACTGCCTTGCCTGCTTTATAGAAAAGCCATTAAGCAAGTGAGTAATATTGTCAGGTCAGGCAAGGGTTGGCTAATTGAGGCTGCCATTATTGATCTTCAGTTTTCAACACTGATGATTTTTCACCTAGGTCTTATTTTCAGGGAAAGGGTACAAGCTGCCAAAGGGGCTCAAGCCTCAGCTACTAAGGAGCTGATAAGGGTTGGTAGGAGCCTCCGTGAGCTATAATACTAAGAGAGGTGATGATGCCAGGGCCTGAGAGCCACTTGTACTCAGAGTTCCGATGATTTTGATCTCAATTTATCAAAAGAACCCTCCGCCAAATGGTTACATTATGACCTTATAATGACCACAGACATTTTATTTTTCTTCAGATGCACAAAGCAGAAAACTTTCCTCTTCTATATTGTCCTCCCTCATAAAACTCACATCTTCCTCAGAAAAAAAAAAAGAAGAAAAATCTTCTCCATCTTGTCAATAAAGCCATCACGCTATGACCCAATAAGGCTTCCTTAAAGTGAACAAAACAGAGATAAACTCAAAGATGCCTACTATTACAAAAAAAAAAAAAAAAAAAAAACTGAGGAAGGAGAAAGCTTATTCAGGCCCCGTTTCTCTACCAACACACATGCTGTAGTCTTGATATCTAATCTGAGTTGCCTTAGCTAGAAACACTGAACTGTTGAACATTAAAGGGAGCTTTCTCTCCTATAGTTATGATGCTAACATATATGCTTTCCCTCTTATACCTGTGATGTTGAAATTCTAAATCAGAGAAAAGAAGTCCTAAATAGTAGCATAATCTTTCTGTTTTTGGTAAATTAACGCTTTCCACTTAATTCAACATACAGTTTTAATACCATGTATGGGTATTACAATGAGAAGTTTAAAAAAGACAAAAAGAAAAAACTATCATATATTTCATTATCACTATGCACAAAAATATTAGTAAATCTAGATTCTAATTATTGGTGCCTCTTTTTAACTTAATTTCATATACAGAATATTTTCTTCCTAAAAACAAAAGGTGTCAACAGATCAAGACCAGTTATTCACATACTTTGACTCTAAAATTGTATGAAATTAACAAGAAAAAATATTTTAAAAAGCATTCTAGTAACCAAAGAAAAAATAATGTTGGTTTAGAGTAATGGAAGTCTCCCATATTTGCTCATATTATGCTGATGATAAAATGTACAACAATTCACTTAAAATTTGTAGAAATTTTAACAAAAATGTTTTATTAATATTCAAGTCTGAATTATAAAATTTATTTTATAATACTGGCAGTTACTAACTGTATTGCAGTAAGGCTTCTTCATCCACTACTCATCAGCTCAACCATTATTTACGATGCACTTTGTACTCTCCAGCACTAAGATGAACACAGTCTTGCTTCTGCAATAGTTGACATATGCAGTAGTTTCCAACATTTGGATTACCTAAGCCACACAGAGCGAAGCTGAATAAACTTGGGCTGATATAAAATATATAATACTTAATGTATGTAAGTAACAAAACTTCCTTTAATATTGTTTACTATGACTCTTAAAAAAAGGACAAGTTGACCATTTCTATTAGGTTTTTAAATATAACTAAGCCATGAACTTATGAGCTTAGCACTGTTTCATGTAACAATCCTATGAGTAGGTACTACTTTAGTCTGATTTTACAGATGAGAAAAAAAGAAATTCAAAAATCGTAAACAATTTGCTCATAAATACATAACAAAGGACCATGCTGGAAATAAGAGATAATGACTCAACTATGAAGCATCACCACACTCTTACAATCTTTGAATTTCTTTTTTTCTCATCTGTAAGATTTTCAGATGTGTAATGGAAGGAATTACACACACAAGACTGAGAGACACAAAGTACCAGAAGAGAGAAAAGAATTCCTTAAGGGGGCTTGCAAGAGGAATGTCTCACATTCCTAACTCCTCTTCCCTGGGTGAAAGTGCAGTTGAAAGAGATTTTCAGTCTTCACATGCTATCTTCCTATCAAAGAAAAGAGGAAATCAAATCTGGACTGGGAATGTATCTCAGCGGAGGAGCGCTTGTCTAACACACATGAGGCCCTGGGTTCCATCCCCTGTATGAGGAGAGGAGAGAAGGGAAAATTCAAGAGCTAAAAACAAGACTCAAGAAATAAACAACAGATTCAGCTACATTTTGCTTTTCAACCTGTGAAAAAGAAAAAAGGCAATTCAAAAGAGCTAAATTTAAGATGTATACAAGTATTCAAGAAACTGAGAACAAGAAACAGTTTTATAACATAGTTATTTGCTTAATACTAAAAAGTCGGGGATGGACTGGCTACAATGGAAAAACTGACAACCCTGAAACTGCCAGGAAAATTAATGCATATATTATATATATGTAACATATACATGTGTGTGTGTGTGTGTGTATATATATATATATATATCACACGCATTTAGGTACTACTATGCTTCCAGAGAACTGGGAGAAATATGCAGTTAGGTTTGCAGGAAGATAATTAGAGCCTGCTTTAAGGAAACAGACTTTAAACAGAACTGAACAACAAGCTACATAATGGTGTAAGATGACCATATAATCCTTGGCACATTATCTGACCTCTCCTTAAAAATAACAAGGTGGCAATTCACCAAGGTTTTATAGAGGAATGCACCCAGATATATAAAATGGCCATTATATTGCATGTACAACACCAACTACATAAATTTTGAACACCTTCTTTATAAATTCTTACGATTTACATTGGAGAAAGTGCTCAAATAACTTGAGAAGATGCCAGAAAATGTAACATAACTCTCCCATAATCTCCCAACTAAGAAAACTCCTAAGGATGTTATTTCCTTTCTTTAAGTAAGAACAGAGAGCAATGCCCAGCTATTGGATGACTACAGCTGTTCACTGAGACCCTCAGTGATCACCCTTCCCCTGAGGATACAGGTTAGGTAAATATTTAGAATCAGAATCTAGACAATTAAAATAGTCAAGTGTAAAGTAAGGTGCACGAGTCACTTCAGAGAAGGCACAGTCTCTGAAAGCAAAGTGCTTGGTTGGCACAACTCTAAAAGTACAGTTTAGGCATTAAATGCCTACACCAAGTTAAATGTTGAGTAATGCTTAATCTAACAGACAAAGGCCACACACACAAAAAAAGTCAAAAGGAGACAACAGTATTGTCTGTTAAGCTATTTACTTTGTTTCACTTATACAAAATTGAGTTTTACTTTTAATCACAACACAAATTGAACAAAAACCAACAGCATTACAAATAAGTTGAGACAAAAGGTATGTATGATACTGATTTACCGCTTGAAGTTATTACAAAAACTATACTGCAGTTTAGGCAGAAAATGCCACTATACAGGTAAATAGCTAGAACTGTGTGGCTATCTTCCTTCCAAAAGCTGGGAAGATCTTCAGGAAATCAAGTCTCTTTGAGTAAACCTTAACCAGGAATTATTACTGCCCAGCAAAGACGAGTTATACTAAAAGACGGGGTGTAACATTCATTAATCAATTTGGGAATGCAATACTAGACTGTTACACAGGGAATTAAAAGGAATGAACTCCTTGAAAAACACTTTTTTCTTTCCAAGGTTATTCATCAGTGAATCTGAAGAAAAACAAATGAAGAGCACTGTTTTCACTATATTTTTACTGAGCACCAGTATTGACAACAATTAGTAACTGCTTTAAGACGCAGTCTTTTTAACCAGAAAGATGCTGTAAGACGCAGTCTTTTTAAACATAAAGATGCCCGAAAAAAAAGGAAAAAAAGAAAAGAAAAGAAACCAACCCCAAGTATTTCTGCATTTGACAATTTCGGCTTACGGAGCAGGAAAGGGTAAAGCCCCCGACTTGTTACCCACAAAGATTTTCGGGCACGAGCACTTTGGCGAAGCCCCAGCCAAGAAGGCCGTGCTGCCTCCCGCGCTGCCGCCGCCGCCGCCGCGGCGCTCTCCGGCCGGGTCCCGCGGGCTCAGGCCCCTGCCCCGGCCTGCACTCACCGTGAAGCGCCGCTCGCCGACGCTGCCCACCGCGAAGCAGTGGTCGCCGGGGTTCACGGCGCCGGTCAGCACCTGGTGCAGGTTCATGTCAGCGGCTCAGCTCATGCCCAGGGGCCCGGACCGCGGCGGCAGGCGTCGGGAGCAGCAGCCGCCGGGCGGGAGCCCTCCGCGCATCCCTGGCCCGTGGCCCGCGGCCCGCGGCCCGCGGCGGAGGGCGGGCCGGCCCCCGCGCACCTGTCACAGCCGCCGCGGCCCAGGCGCAGTGCTGCGCCCTCACCGCGCCGGGAGGCCCGCTGCCACACGCTTCCCCACCCTTCCCCGGCGCGCTCGGCGGCCCCGACCCGGCCCAGTGGCGGAAGCAGCCCCGGCCCAGTGGCTGAGGCAGCACGTGCCCGTCAGCCGCGCACGACCTGCCCTGCCCGGCGCCGCTGTCTGCCACCCTCACTGCCCTCGGCCGCTCGCGACACGGCGAGTCCCCTCGACTCAAATATCGCGAGACTTCTCTCCGCGGAAAGCTCGCTCTCAGAGACCACTCTCTTTTTACCACCGTACACGTATCAACGAAAAGGTACGAAACGCCTCTTCCAGTCAGACGCCAACCAATCCTAAGCCCCGTTCGCCAGGGCCCCGCCCAGAACCGAAGACGGGCCAATCGCTGAGGCTTGTAAAGGAGAGCCCTGAGCGTTGAACTGAGCGAGCCTTGCAGAAGCGCAGTGAAGCCTACAATGAGATGAGAGTTATTCACTTATGCTTTAGGTTAGGGCTTAATCTAACTGTTGGGCCAGAACGTTTAAAGGGGCGCCGGGCTAACGTGTTAGGCAGAGTTGCCGTTTCCTTGGTCACAGCGGGACTATAAGTCCCAGCGTGCACCGCTCTCCGGGGCGACTCGCGAGAACCTCTCAGCCATCGGACTCTCCAAGCCTCCTCCAGCGCAATGGGTGATTTTAAAGGCTGCTGCTAATTTGGTGTGTTTAAACCTAAATTTATCTTAAAATACGTTTTGAAGTAGCGCTGATAGTAATACCGCGTCAGCTCTGCTTTGAGCGTTTTGGAAAATTCAAAAATGAAAATTGTCAGCCACCAGCTTCAAGAGTCAACTCTTATTTTGACCCAATGCGGCGTTATTATTGACAAATAACTGCTGATGTGTCTTTCACCATGTCTTGTAAGTGTGTTTCGGACAGACTGCACCTTCAGTGTCTCAAACGTGTTACATGATGGCAGTCCCCATTCAGGTGTTCCGTATTTGTTGAGTAAGTGAATGTGATTAGAACTCCTCATTCCACTAAACCGGTCTCAGACTACTACTTAGATGGGAGAAGTAGGAGTTATTTTCTTTTCCTTAAAATTTTTACAATATATTTATTTTTGTCTTGGAATTTTAAGTTTGCTTTGAAAAAAACAAGTTTTAAGAGCCATCTCCCCTTTACTTGAAAGACGAAAATTAATCCATTATTCCAGTTTCTTCATAAAGGACAAATTTGAATGTGTCCTTTTTAAGGTGTTTTATTGAGAGCGATGTAACTAGATAAATTTGTCTTTTAATTATTATTTCAAATTTTATTTAAGGTGACTTTCAGACTTTAAATTAGCATTTCATTTTATTTTTCCATGCTGGGGATTGAGCCCAGGACCTGAGGCATGTTGACCATACTCTATCGCTGAGTTACACCTTCAGTCCTAACTTATTGAAAACCCTTCCTGGTCCTTGTCAGGGTCTGAGAAGTTTATATTTGTAATCCCAAGGAAAAGCTATTGAAATTCTATCGAATTAATTTCTCACTACCACTACCAGTGCAACCCATGGTGAGAATAAAGACATTAAGGCGTATGTGTAGTTAAGGGGAGCCAAGGGGGTCTTAAGGCCACTAGGATGATACCTAACTGGAACAGCAGGCTCAACCCAGGACCAAACCCTAGTTTTGTTAATTCATGAAGAGAGGAGTGGCCTGGAGATGAGTAGGTAAGTGCTATAAGCTGGGCCAGGTAGGAAACCTGAAATCACCTCTGCAATAATGCAGAGAGAGAGATTTGCAGAAAGTGTTATCTGCGTGACACAATTGCAGGCAGTATCTAATGTTTTGGGGTTGGTGCTTCAGCTCTGATGTGTGATTTTTTATGCTATAGGAAGTCAGAGCCGGTCATCTCAAGGCTTGATCCTAGCTGACACCATGGGATGTGGCTCTCCCTCCTGCCCAGCTCACACATGCTTTTTGGAAACTACTGGGCAGTGCCACCTTGCTTCAAACACTACACATCGGCACTTTGGCTACACCGTTTGCATGCTTAAAGCGAATTGAGGGGATAAGGAAAAGCCGCAGCCAGCTCTGTAGATACCAATACGTGGAGATAGGGCCAAATTTAGCCAAAATGGCGATAATCATTCTTCTTGCTAGTAGAGTCGTCCAGGTGGTCCTCCACACCAGTTTTCAATTTTAAAGCCTAAATCAGAATTGTTTTGTGTAAGTAATTGAGTCCCACATGAATTCAATGACTGACCCACAAGTTTAACATGTTTAACTCATTCTCTTGCTCAATTTTTAGTTTTGAAGGACATTCAGTGTAGCAGAATGTTAGAAACTGAATGAAGCAAGGCATGGTGGTACAGACCTGTTGTCTTAGTTACTTTTTGCTCGTTGCCGAGACAAAATACGTGATGCCCAAAATTAGGGAAGGAAAGGTTTATTCTTACAGTTTCTCTGGAGTTTCAGTCCACACTTAGTTGGCTCCAAGTCAGCATGGGGTGGTGGGGCTGCTGTTCATGGCAGCCGCAAGCAGCAAGGCTGGCCAGAGAGGGCGGAAGCGCAGAAGCGAGCAAGAGGAAGACCCACCTCCCTTACACTGTATCTCAGCTCCATCCCTGGGCGGGTGTAGCACTCACATCGTCAATCCCAATGCTAGATGACAAACTGATCACAAGTGTCAGACTCAGCCCCATCAAAAAGTAAATGAGGACTTGGGGGAACATAGCACACCCAATACACCTGTAATCCCAGCACTTGTAAGAGGCTGAGGCAGGTCCATGGCAAGTTTGAGTCCACCCTGGGAAGTTTAGAGACTCAGCAAAACATTGTCTCAAAATTTAAAAAAATTGTTTTTCTTAGGAAAGGCTGGGAATGTAGCTCACTATGAAGGTCTTGGGTTCAATCCCCAATACAAAAAAAAAAAAAAAAAGAAGAAGAAGAAGAAAAAAGAAAAGAAAGAAACTGAGCTAGTAGTTAGGAAATGATTTGGAGCTATCTCCTTGATTCTTGCATTAGCAACCTGTGTGACCTTGTAAAAGTCTGTTAACCCTTAAGACTCACTTGCCTCATCTGCAAAAAATAGGAAGTTTTATTTGATTTTCAACAACATTTTGTTTGGCACTGTCATTTCTACAAGTATACATTTTATTATTTAACTTAAGCCTGTGAGCAGAAACTTTCCTTTTCCATAAAAGTAGACTTTCCTCATCTGATTATCCTGAGAATTAAGTCAAAATAATGTTTGGCACATAGAAAGCAGTCGGTAATTGTTACCAGTTACTCTTATTCTAAATAAACCTAACCTACAACATTTCCTTCCTTCCTTTTTTTCATTCTTCCTTTCTTTGACACATTCTTTCTAAGGTTTTCTAGTTAGTGTCAAACCTCAGCACAAATCAGACTTAGCACTGATGTTTGAGACTGCCACAGAAAGTCATTTCAATCTATATCCAAACTGTAGGACTAGAGTAGACAATAAAAACAAAGGTGTATCTTTACCTCTTATTAATCGGAAATACTTTACTACTTTATTTTAAATTAAACTAAATTTGGCCTGAAAATGCCTCCATACCTTGATTTCCTAGTAAGGAACTACACTATAACTTGGTGCATAAACAGACAGCCTACCACAGTGACATTTTCCTGTAATGAACTGAACTTTGACCATACTGATACTTTGTCAGTCAAAGGCTGCCAACAGAAAAGACTATGTTCAAATAAGGTTAACACTGTACCTTATTTGAACATAGTCAAGCTGTTTATTTACCTTACTTCTATTTTCTTCCTATGTGCTGTCTGCCCACATTGTAGAGTTGGCCAAATTTCTTTGGGAGCTTAGGGTTACCCGATTTAACTCATTCAAAGTTTTCATTTGGGCTCAGTTGGTAGAGTACTTGCCTAATAGACATGACACCTAGGTTCAATCCCTAGCACTGCAAAAAATTTAAAAATTAAAGTTTTCCTTTTAACACTTCTTATATTGCCCACTTAAAGAAAATATTTTTATTCACAACTGCTTAACTGGCTCAATGAAATAGCTTACAGTAATGTATTGGTTCCTTCTATAGCAATGAAAAATCCTTTAACTGTAACCCTTTAAGTCTATTGGAAAAGATGCAAACGAAAACTGATACATAAGAGTCTCACTCACCACGGTAGTGTGCACCTCTAGTCCCAGCTACTCAGGAGGCTGATGTCAGAGAATTGCTTGGGACCAGGAATTCAGAATCGGCTTGAGCAGCATCTTGTTTTACATGATTGTAGTCATCATTGTTTTAGTCAAACTACACTTAAAATTCTAAGTTGAGGGACAGTTTGGTCAAGTGACTGGAGTACTAGTCAGGATGACTTAAATGGTAATTTTATCATTACCACTAACCCCAGGTGAACTTGGAAAAAAAC
>RJWM01025690.1:0-29045 GCA_004363535.1 Dasyprocta punctata | reverse complement strand
GAAGTGGAAATCCCTTAAAAAATGAGCTATCTTTGGGGCCCATAACCTATTGAGGACCCATGACCTCTAATCTCAAACAACAAGGGAAACCTAGACAAAGGTGAGGGCAAGGTGGGACAGATGGTAAAGCTTGGGACTGTCACTGGGAAGCATGGGAATAATACTACTTTCCCTTTTGCTCACCCTTCCCCAAACCCAGAAAGAGGTTTATCCAAAGTCATCCAGGCACTCCCGAAAACATGTCAAAAATAGTCCCAGAGAAAGAACAAGTACACGAGCAATTGGAAGATGCAAACAAGACAAAAAAAGTGACCCCACACCCAACTGGGTTTGGGTTGAAGGAAGAACTCTGGGGGAGAAGCCTAAAGAAACAGGGCAGAGATGGAGAACTCCAGAATGCAGTGGAGCCTGAGCTTGCTGAGGGGAGTTTTGAGCAGGTGGCATGTGTGAGTCTAGGTCAGGTGCTCAGGCAATACTGGAGAGTCAGAACCATGTTCTTTACTTGGAGTTTCTGGGGAGAGAAGAGGAGGGAGGGAGTGAGGGAATGTGAGAGGACAGAGAGAGAGAGAGAGAGAGAGAGAGAGAGAGAGCAATTTCATTTCAGGTGAGCCTCACCACATAGCCCAATTGTTGGGCAGGATTGCCCAGGGCTAACTGGGGATATGAAAGTGTGTGTGACGGTTTCTGAAAATTCAGAACAAAGGCATATGTGCATGATCATGTGTACCCAGATATGCAGGTATATAAGTGTTATCTTGTGAAAATGTGAGTTACTTGTGTTTTACAAGTTCAGTGTGCATGTGCTAGCCATTTTCCTTCCTGTCCTCTTCTAATTCTTCAAGATCTCCCTAGATGTTTCCTTTTTTCATTTCATGGGGAAGAAATAGGCCCTCTCCTCAACAAGTCTGCCTTTTTCCTGTTTTCTGACATGCCCTCATGTTCACCGGGCTCCTGCACCCCGATTTATCTCCTCTTCCTTCCTCAGTTTTAATTTCTTGCTTTCCATATTTTCTCTAACTACAAGCATTGTCACACATCCTTTAGCTTGAACATCCCCTAGCTTAAAAATGCCCACCTCTCTTTCCCTGTACCTCTCTGGATCTTACCCCAAAACATACCCTATATTCTCATCTCTATTTCCCCCAACATCTACATCCCCTGAGTGTGTTAGTCAACTTTTTGTTGTTTGACAAAATAAGTGAGAAATGCAATTTAAAAGAAAAAAGATTTACTTGGTCCGTGGTTTCAGAGGTTTCAGTCCATGGTCAGTTGACTCCACTGCTTTTAGATCTGTGAGGAGGCAGAAACATGGTGGAAGAAGGGGACGTCAGAAGGAAGCTGCTCACATCATGGCAGTTGGGAAGCAGAGAGGGCATCAAGTGGACCAGAGAGGGGAAGTACTAAGGATTAGTTTTAGTCCCTAAGGACACACATTTATGCTCAACCAGGACCTATCTCCTCTTTTCACTAGGAGAATTCATTGATTGAATTCTTATCAATGAATTAATCCACTGCTGAAATCAGAGCTAGCAAGATCCAATGTACTTAAGCTTTTTGGAGGACATTTTAGATAACAATCATAACCCCAAGGCACCCTACATTTTGTGACTTTCACTTCAGACACTCACCCCTATCTCTTAAAGGCTTTCCATCTGGCCTTTCCTCTGCTTCCTCTGCCATAGCGCAGACTATCCCCCATTACAGAGCCATCAATTGATAACCTTTACTCACTGCTTTCCTTCGGTCTCAAACCAGAGATGCCATTTTACCTTTGAGGCTTACATGGACTCTACTCCTCCCTTCTGCCCTCCCTGCCACTGGCTTTGTCTTCTTACCTGTATGACTTTTTATATCCAGATCATACCATCTTTCTGAACTCAGCATCTTGGAGTGAATCATAACTCTATTCAGGAGCTGACCAGGACTTCCCTACACATGACAGAAATAGAAATCATAAAAAAGAACCAAACAAAAGTCTTGTGGTTAAAGAACTCAGTGAATGAAATGAATAATGCAGTTGAGAGTCTCAGCAATTGTGTAGAGAAAGAAGATAGAAGTTTTGACCTTGAAGATAGGTCTTTGAAAATTTCCCAGTCAGACTAAAAATAAGTAAATAAAAGTAAATAACTAAAGTAAAGAAAAAGAGCTAAAAAAGCATGAAAAGATCCTGTATGACTTACAAAATGTCATTAAGTGAACAAATATTTGCATTATGTTATTCCAACATAGAAGAGAAGGGTAAAAGCATAAAAATCCACTTAATAAAATAATAACTGAACATGTCCAAAAGTTTGGGAAAAAGTAAAGGAATGTAGATCTAAGATGCTGAAGCTGAAAGTACCCCAAGTAGATTCAAGCAAAAAGATCCTGAGTAATGTCAGTGTCAAACTGTCAAAAATCAAAGACAGAGAGAAAATTCTGAAAACAGTAAGAGGAAGGTGTCAATTCACATACAAGGATACCTCCGTTCAACTAACAACAGATTTCCTTTCTCCTTGGGAACCATCTATCTCCCTCTTTCCTATTATCTATCTTGTATTTTGCACTTGTTCAAAAAAGGAGGATCAAGAGATAGTTTAGGGGGAGGGATAGAAGAGAAATAGAATAATAAGAGGAGTTAAGATATGTTGTCCATCGACTTTCCAAAAACAACATAAACAACATGTAATATACACACATAGTAATACCCTAAAACAAGCAAGCAAGAACAACAGCAGATTTCTCAGCAGAACCCTTACAGACCAGGGCAGGATAGGATAGACATACTTATTCAAAACCCTGAACAAAATCCCCTACCAAGAATGCTATGTCCTCAAAGGCTGTCTTTTGGTAATGAAGGAGAAATAGAAACTTTCCAAGAGCTTATCCCACCCATCCTAACTAGCCCTATGAGAAATGGTTTAGGAACACTGAACTAAAGGCAGAAGCCTCATGAATAAATGCAAAAGTACACAAAACACTAGTAGAACAGATACACCAAAGAGAAAGAGGTCATTGCTTGTTTCTAGTTGATGGTTGCTTGCTGCCTTGCTGCTTTCTGTCCAGCAGGAACTGTTCCTTCTCTGTGACACTCCTCTGCCATGCCACCTTGCCTTGGAGCCATCCAGCTGTGAACTAACACCTCTACAAACTGGGAGCCAAATAGACCTTTCCTTCCTAAAAAGAAAGAAAAAGAAAAGAATGGGGCTATGGATACCAACAATCACCACACAACAAAGAAAAACAAGAGAGGAAAGAAGTAAAGATATACAAAATAACCTGAAAAAATTAACAAAATGATAGAAGTCTACATCCTTCCATAATAACTTTAAAATGAAAACATTAAATTCTCTAACTAAAAGACTTACACTTTTTGAATGGATTACAATAGACCTAACAATGTGTTGCCTACCAGAAATTCACTTTCCCAGTAAAGACACACACAGAGTGAAATTGAAGGGTTAGAAAGAGATATTTTATGCAAACAAAACCCAGAACCAAGCAGGTTAAACTGAATAAAAACAGACTTTAATTTAAAAACTCTAAAAGAAGAAGGTCACTATACAATGATTAAGGAATGTATTTAAAAATAGAATATAGCAATTGTAAATATAGACATACACTCAAAGTTGGAACATACAACTGTGTGAAGCAAACATTATTAGATCTAAAGCGAGAGACAGACTTCAATACAGTAATGGTTGAAGATGTCAACAGAATAAGATATATACATAATATTATTCAGCCATGAAAAAGAAAGAAATCCTGTCATTTGTGGCAATATTATGAAGCTAAATCAGGCACATAAAGAAAAACACTGCATTTTCTCAATTTATATTTGGAAGCTAAAAAATTTATTTCATAGAAGTAGAGTAAAATAGTCATTAGAGGTAAGAAGGGTAGGGGACGGGGCCCCAAAGTACCTAACAAAATTACAATTAAGTAAGAGCAGTAAGGTATAGTATTCTATAGCACAATATGGTGACCGTAGTTTACAGTAGTTTCTTTTATATTCTATAAAGAACTATAAAAGAGGAGTTTGAAAGGTATCAACACAAAGAAATGATACTTAAAGAGACAGAAATGCCAATGACTCTGATTTGATAATTACAGATTGCATACACACACTGAATTACCACACTGTGCTCTGTAAACATGTACAATTATTGTGTGAATTAAAAATAAAGAGAAATGATGTCAAGTGTTCCCACACTCCCTTCCCAGGAGCCCAACTTTCGCATTGGCAGGCCTAAGCTTCAACCCCCATCGCACCATGGGCTATGGGTTTGCTCAGCACAACAGGCTTCCTTTATGCTCCTTTTTCCCTGATTCACAGATGAGGGCAGAGGGTAAGGGCTCACACTGATTTCCTCTGGAGTTCCATGTGTACCCTTCCTGTAACTGACAGCAGGGGTCAGAGAAACTCTGGAACAGTAAAAGGGGTCAGAATCCAGCCAAATGAAAAAGAAAGTCTCTGATTCTTATTCCAAACTATGACCTCAACCATCATCTGAAAATCCAGGCCCAAAGTCTGAAACTACCCCCAACCACAAAGCCAGCAATGACCCTGGCTCTGATTCTTACCATGGGTTCCATCTAGAACCTGGTGAAGAACCCACTGGAGTTGGTGATTTCAGGCAGTTTACCCAGCTGGAGGGCTTAGGTCTCAGAACAAATCCTATGTACAAGCTAGGTGCAGAAACCTGCAGCTCCTTCCAGAAGCAACTGAGTAAAGTGGTCTTCAAATCCCAAGCTCCAAGGTGAGTTGGAGCACACCCTTCCTTACTATGGGCCCCGTAGAGGCAGCAGATGCTGGGGAACAGAGTGCAGGAGCTGGATGACTCAGGATAACTCTACTTACAGTCACCATGTCCTGGCTTAGGAAGGCTTTAACCTTCCTCCGTCCATGGTGGCTAGTAAATTCCATCCCATTGCTCACATAGGTTGAGGATTTTGAAGAATTGTAGAGTTTGGGAATTTCTGGTAGAGGGACATAGACTCAAGCCTGCACAAAAGCTCGGGTAGGGAGGGCCTCAGAGGCAGGGCAAGTTGTGAAGAAGGTTAGTGTGGTTGCAGATTTAGCTTAGGTACAGGAATGGGAGGCCCTGAGGTCAGGAATCTGGAACTGTGCTTCACCAATCAATGATTGTATTTCTCAAGCCCCTCTCATGTGCCCATACCATTGATCCTTTTGTCTCAAATGAAGCATTTTAAGGAAATTACCAACACTGATAATGCCCAAGAAGATTCTGGGCAAAGAGCAAGAAATTCTTGGCTAAGGTTGGAAAGAGAACCAAGGCAAAGGGCTTGAGAACCCAGCTCTGTCGCAATTTCAGGCACACTGGGAAATGGCCTTCTGTGTAACCAAATGGCTCTTTTTACCTCCACAGCCACATCAGGAGAAGTAGAAGGCATTTCCTCTCTCCTTTCAGAGTCAGTGGGCAGGAGTCAGAGAGGAAGAAGCTCACTGAAAACAGGAGGGATTTAGCTGCAGTGGGGCAGGACTGCCTAAGCATGGTAGCGCAGGGGTTTGGGAAAAGACACTCCAGAGTCTGGGTCTCCCAACAGGTAGTGTAGGGAGGGCTACAGTTGCTGAAGGACGCCTAGAAGTTGACAGAACCTCTGTCAAAGGTTATTTTGAAGATCTGGGGTGGGTGCCAATTCCATTTTCACCATAGTACTGGATTTGCAAGGGTGAAAGGTAAGAGGTGACTGGAGGGGTTCAGGGAGCCTTGAGTCTTGAGGTCTTGCCTGGCTCTGCCTCTGATCTCAGGGTGAGATTAGGCAAATCCTACAGCCTCTCTGGGTTTCTGTTTTCCTGCAAGTACTGGGTGGGTGATTTAGCTCTATCCCACAGCCTCCCAGAATATAGAAGGCTCAGAGCCACAAGGAACCAAAATAGGAACTCTGCCAATGAAGCTGGAAGGTGCCCAGCCCCTTGGGAAGTGCTGTGTAGTAAGAAAGTAGTCCAGACCTTGTGCTGGACTAGATAACAGAAGGCCCACCTGTTGCATACCTGTTGCTACACACTGGTAATGTTGGGCTTGAGATCTGGTCCTAGTTCTAGTTTACTCTGCCTCTTCCTGGCCCTCGAGCTCCTTCCTGCCTCCCTTCTAGTTATAAAATGAAATTTTCTAAAATGCAATGCTCCCCAGTAAAAAAGGGCATGGAAAAAGAACACCCTGAAGGCAAAGAAAGCCTGGAATCTGAGGGATAAAGGAGGGAAACGGGCCAGGCTGGGAACTCCTGCCCTAGTAGTTGGTGAAGACCGCAGGGCAAGAGCCAAGGAAAGCCTCCTGGTGACTGGCCGCACTTGGTACCAAGCCTGGTCAGTATCTACCCTCATCTCCCTCAGACTTTCCTGGACTGAGAGCATTTTCAGGAGGAAGATGCTGGCCCAGGCGGAGAAAGAAAAATTAGAAGAGCTCTGTACTTTGCCGCAATAAAGATAGTCTTTGAGTCTGCACCCTGCTTTTAGTACTTCTAATCTTAACCTTAGCTCAAGACTTAGAATCACTTTGGTGCCCTAAGGATTGTGAAGAATTTTCAAGCCTCCATAATCACCTGCACTACATTCAACAATCCTCTATTAACTGTCTTCTCTCGTCTAATTTTGATTGGACAAAGCCATTTGTTGGTTCATTCACTGATTCATTCATTCACTCGTTTGTTCCATAATCATGTATTGGACACCTGCTCTGCGCTGCTGGAAACTGGAGACATAAAGATTCTTACTACTGTTAAGGAGCTCAGTCTGTGTAGGAAAACGCAAAACACCATCCCGACTGGGGAGATAGGTAAGGGCTGGGAAGGCCCACTCAAGGCTGGACAAGGGGAGGCGGTGCTATGCGGGGCCTGTAGGTGGCAGCAGACGCCCTCAACAGTCTGTGGGGACTCCAGGACACCTGGGGCTAGGCGCTGAGCAAGGGCTGTGATGAACCCATTGAACTAGGCTGGGAAGAAAGAAATGCCAGCATTTTCCAGTTGCAGCTTGTCCCTGGAAAGGCATGTTGAGCCTAAGTTTCAGTCCCACAGCTTCTGGATCAGATGCTTTCCTATTACCTTCAGGAGACAGAATTAAAAGAAATATAGGAAGGGCTGGGAGTTTGGCTCAGTGGTTTAAGTGCCTGCCTGGTAGGCACGCGGTTGTGAGTTAGAGCCCCGGTACCACTATATATATATATACATACATGTATATGTATATATATATTTATGTGTGTGTGTGTGTATATATATATATATATATATATGAAAATCGTAGCATACTGAGTGCTGCCAGAGGTGTGTACCAACCACTGATCATACCACCCGTGCAAACTTCACAACAACTCTGCAAACTGGCTCTCATTATACCATCTTATAGAGGAGGAAATGAAGGCCGCAGGGTGAAAGTGACTCAGAAATGAGGGAGCAGGGATTCAAAGCATGTCCTGGCCTTCTTTCCATGCAGGGTCTCTTGAGATTCACTATGAAAGCTGCTTGCAATGGCCAAGGAGTCTCAGGATCAAGCTGGACTTGATTTCTCAACAGCCTCATAGACATATGGACAAGTCTTCTTTCTTCTCAGTGGTGAGTCCTCCTGATTTGCACATTTTCACACACCATGCCCTCTGTACAACTCGCCTGACATTTTGTACATGGACATGATCACAGCTTTCATGCCTATCATGGTAATATAGTAGCAGAAATGCATTTCCTACAGCAGTTGACTAGTCACAAAATATTTTCACGAGTATTTTAAATTCCCAGTCATCTTGTGAGGTGAATGATGTTATCACTCCCATTTCACAGATAGGGAAATGGAGGATGAAAGAAATTTGACTCCAAACCAGTGTGTGTCCCACTATTTGCTCCAAACAACCTTTCCTTTAGACTTTGTTGCCATTATCCTTTCAGAACACATTTTCCTTTTCCTTTTCTTCTCTGTCCAGTTCTTTGGGGCTGCAGTGCCCCTTGGGCTCCCTCTTCCTTGGGCTCCTGCTCTACTTTTCCCCATGTGCTTCCAGCCAGCACTGGCCAGTCTGTGGAGGTGGTGCTGTATGGTGGTGAGGACAATACTATGGGGATAAGGTTGAATCCCATAACCAGCTGTGCGATTCTGAGCAGGCTACCTTACCTCTCTGAGCCTCTTCTGTTTCCCACTAATTTCTCTATGAAAATGAGCCTGATCGTTACACCCACTTTGAGTCACTGTACACATTAAACAAGCTGACCACTCTTAGTAATGTGTGTGTGCACGCACACACGCATGCACACAGGGCAATGATGGCTCCTTGAGAACAGCACTCATCCATTCAGGTGTACCCAATGGCCCTGGGTGATGCTCTGCACAGAGCACACGGCAGAATTCCTACGACTCTGCTCTGATAGCCTGACTCCCTCTCCACTCCTTGCCAGATGCCAAGGTAGGAAGTCTGTGCTGTCCCCGTCTTTGTTTGAGAGCCTTGCAGCAGGGAAGGGAGGCTTTAAAGACAAAAGGTCAATCCGTGCTAAGGCTCAGCCTTTCACATGTTTCCTTCCTGGGCCTCAGTGTTCTCATGAACAAAATGGAAACACTGAGCTGAAGAGACATGGTAAGACATGTGAAAAGGTCTTGTGAAATCCTAATCATTTGAGGGTCTGAGAAACTCTCACTATTAAAACCTGTCTTACCTTCAAGATCTCTGATTTCATCTACAGTGCCCAAAATGACCACAACTTTCTCTATGAGCCCTTCTCCAATTCTGCCTCCTCATCCTTCCAGTCTTAAGGAGTTGCTTGTTTCCGCAGGACAGGGTCTGGCACTAAATGGCTGTTAGGGTTCTCCCCTCCCTACTTTGGGCCACCACAAACCTTTCCTATCACATTTGTGACACCCAACCCTGTAGTCTTAACAGCAGCTAGACCCTTAGGACATGCCCAGCATGATGCTTAAGGGTTTACCTCATTAAATCTTCAGAATTGCCCTATGAAAGAGGTTCTTCTATTATCTTGATTTTAAAAGTGATAAATTGAGACTTGGAGATTCAGTAACTCACCCATTTCCAGAGCTACTTTATTCTGCTAAGGTGTCAAAATTCAAACCAAGGAATATAGGTAGGTAAGTTTATGTTTACCCACTACATCATGACTTTTTCTTGGTAAAGGTAACAGTACCTATGCCCTTCTCAATAATGAGGTTGCAAATTCCTTGCGAGCAGGAGCATGTCTTAATCATCTCTGGGTTTCCTAAGTACCTTGCATGGTGGTCTGGACAGGAACTGGAGGACATGGCTTCCACGTCTGACTGGTCCCACTGTTTATTGGTTGATATTGGCAAGTCACTTGACATTGGCAAGTCAGTAGGACTGTACCTCCTGCTTGGCTGGTTGTGAGGATGGGTTAACACTATATATATATGAAAGCTGAGAGGGTTAGGAAGGTAGTCACCCTTGTGCTTGCCAACCTTTCTCTGCCCAAGTTATCTTCTGAAGATGGGAGCCCCAGGTCACCAGCAGAAATCCACGCTGAAGTGGTCTACTCTATTGGTCCAGGCTCCTGCTCATTCTGGGGCTCTCTCTGGCATCCCCTGAAGCCTTAAAGCTGAGCCTTTCTCCTTTTATACCCTGCATAATTCTTCTGTGCCCCAATTCGTTACCCTGGACGGATGGCAAGGCAGCCAGGGAACAAGCTCGCCCTGGAGTCTGTGCTGGGCAGGTGATTTGCAACCAAATTTCCCAGCTGCAGAGGGGAGCTTAGGGAAGCTATGCTGTGTGCGGTGACACCCACAGGCCTGGCCCTGTGTCTCATCGGTGGCAGAGGCTGATGAGAAATACACAATTCAGGGACAAGATTAGGGCAAGGACAGGCATAGAACCTAGGTTTCTAACACTTCCAGTGGCCAGACCCTACTCTACCCCGTGAAGTTCCACTCTGTAGTAACCTTGGCTTTGCTCCTGATTGCCTCCTCCTAAGCAATGTTTCAGTTTTCTAGTGTGGAGCATGAGTGAATCTTCTTGGCCTTATCCTGGTGGAAAAACAGCTCCTGGTCTTACCCTCTGGAGTCAGGAGCTAGGGACTGGGGACAGGGAGTGTCCATCCTCAGTTGCCTTAGTAATGGTAGGAAGGAAGAACAGCCCTTGGGTCTAGAACACTCTGCAGAAGAGGCTGGGCAGCTGAACTTCTGATTGAACTTCTTTCTGCTTTGTCCTGATTGCCTTTTGAGTCTCATCTCTCAGGCCCCTTCCTTTATGGTACAGGGAATTGAACCCAAGGATGTTCCCCTATTGAGCTACATCTCCAGAACTTTTTATGTTTTTATTTTGAGATAGTTATCCATGTTGTCTAAGTCTGTGCTAAGTCACCCAGGCTGGGCTTGAACTTGTGATCCACCTACCTCAACCTCTTGACTAGCTGGCATCACAGCCATGTGCTCCCACAATGGCTCTCTTTCCCTTTTTTCTGTGGCTTTACAAGCAATCTTGGGCAGCTCCACAAACATATGTCTTACCCCCAAGTCCCTGGAAGGGTGCTGCTTATGCAGTCCAGGATGCCCTCTCCCGGTGTCCCCCTGGTCACTTTTCAGGGCCCCCTTTTACTCATCACCACCTCTTCCATTAGGCCACTCTTGATTCAACCAGGAATGGACTGTTTCTGCTCTGGGCTCCCACAGCCCAGCTACAATCCTTTCCCTGGGAGCAGCCACCAGGCTGTCCTTGTAGCATAGTTATATAGATTATAGTCTGCATTCTATTATGAACTTGTTGGGTGAAGTCAGAGCCCTCTCATACCTTTTCTGAACCTTAGTTTCCAAACCTGTTTAATGAAGCATATGGTTGGGTGGCTAGATCCTGAGCTGGCTCAGGTACTTTAGTTTCTAAGTTCTGTGGCTGTGGATAATAAAATCAATGAGGAGTTACTCTTCATTACTAAAATGTAGGCTAAGTAATGTGTTTTGACTTGAGAGATGGCAACAGCATCCCTAAGTGGTAGACCTTAGTGGAGAATGTCCAGAGCCTTTAGTTGGCAGTGGGGGAATTATTCGAGGAAAGGAAAAACTTTTTGAAACTTGTCAGGTTGAATGATTTTATGACAAATTCTGTTAAGTCCTCAGTGCACTTTCTATCTTTTTTCACTCATTAGCAAATATTTATGAATTGATTATTATTGTGTCACTCACTTTGCTGAGTGCTGAAATTACAACAGTGGCAAAAATAAGTGCATTGTCCGTACTTGTGGATCTTAAGGTCTTGGAGCAGAAGCAGGTTGTTATTAAGATACATGGATATGCAATAAACAGTGCTGATGACTAGCAGCTGTCAAGGCCTGCCACTAGGTCTCTCTGAGGAGCTTATTCTTATCCTTTCAGTGAACTGCTGAGAAGGGAAAGAGTTCCAAGAGAACAGCATGTTCAAAGGCCTTGTGGAGAGGAGGAGTATGACTGGAATAAGGAAACTGAAGAAAACCAGTGTGTCTAGAATAGAGAGGCAAGAAGGAGTGTTGCAAGAGATGTGGCTGGGAGGTAGTGGAAAAGATCTGATACCTACTGAGTCCCTACCCTGTGCCATTTGGTGATATCGAATGGCAGGTGCACAAGCACACCCACGTGGAAATGTATGTTATTAGTGATTGGCAATTAATGCTTTTGGTATGAATGAAACTAGCCAGGAAGAAGGTAGACAGCAAGAAGGCCCAGGACTTGCAGCTTTGAAATGTTTAATGGAAAAATCTGCAGAGGAAGCCACATAGGTGGTGAGAGACGCAGAGAAAAAGCTACAGGTGTCCACAAAGCTGCAGAGGACAGCGGTGAAGAAGAGATGGGAGTGATGATAGGTGCTTCCTTGAGCACAGGTGAGAGTGGTGAAAATGCAGACCCTCCCCCTGTTGGTGGAGCTGTGAGCAAACTGGCCACCACCACAGCGCAGGCGAAGAGCATTGGGAGTGTCATGCTATGAACCCTTGTGTTTACCCAGCATTCACACAGAGGTGAGACTATCAGGGCAGTGATTAGACCATGAAACAGAGATTTAATTATTGTCCTTGTAAAAGAGGCTCCAAGGGAACTCTTTTGCCCTTTGTACTATTTAAGGACACAATAGATGGTGGCTTTTATGCCCTCTCCAGACACTGAATCTGCCAGCACTTTGATGTTGGACTTTTCAGCCTCCAAAACTGTAAGAAATAAATTGTCGGTATTTATAAGCCACTCCATTTATGATACTTTTCTAAAGAGCAGGAAAAGACTTAGGAAGTAAAGTGATGAAGATAATGTAGGATGGGCAGCTATTTTGAGAAGCTGGGCTATAAAGAAGGGGGAAGAAGACGATAGTTGAAAGAGAATGAGGATCCGGTGAGGGAATTTTTCTTTTCTTTCCTCTTCTTCCTCCAGCAGTCCCTCTCCTTCTTTCCCCTCCTCCCCACCCCCTGCTCATCTCCTTCTCCTTCTCCTCTAACTTGCTCCACCTTTACAAAGAAGGGAGGGGGCTTCTGTGTTTAAGGCATAGACAGGGCTCCGTGAGAAGGAGAGCTGGTCTCTATGGTAATATTCCGGGGTGGAGAAGCTGGGCAGTCTCCCGCAGGAACAGGAGAAAGGAAACTGGGCATATGCAGGCAGTTAATTTGTTATCGTACACTGAGGGACTTCCTGTCTGAGGCCTGACTTCTTCTCCAACATCTATGAAGCATGGGTTTCTCCTGAGAGCTGGGAATAACAGAGTTTGATGGCATGAGGAAAATGGAGACGATTTGAAACAGTTATGGAAAATGGGAAGAAGCAGACCAGAGAAATCAAGGGGATTTCTATGAGGAATGTGGGACACATCACATCGAATGAATGGAGATCATGGCATACAGGTAGCCAGCCTGCTTCTTTGTCTGACTCTTCACTGCCTGTCCCACCATTAAAATGCTTGGATGCTTAAGTAGATGCAGAGAAAGGTAGGACTGGCTTCACCTAGGGCTGGGGCCTTGCCAAATATGGTGGCTAAGAATGTGGAACAAAAGTATTTAGGGTCTTAGTAAAATAATAAAATAAAATAAAATCATTGGACATTAGACTGGATAACAGGCTGTATGAGAAAGAGAAGTTATAATAGGACCAGGTGGATAAACACAAAGAAAGGACTGCGGATGGATGAGAAAAGAGAGAATAGCTGTGAAAATAGCTGGACATAAAGCTGGAAGGCGAGAAGCCAATACAGTAAGGGTGAGACCCTGGAGATGGTCTTCCTGAAGGAGCAGCAGTTATTCGTGGTGGCCTCCAGAGCAGAGCATGACAGTGGAGGGCCGCTATGGAGTGAAGTCATTGGAAGAAGGGAACTCAGGGAAATGAAGGTCCAGAGAGCTGACCAGCTCAGTGTCTACATAGACAGTGATGCCATTTGGAAGATCACAGATTGCTAAGAGTGGAGAAAGTGAGTAAATCAGAAGCCAGAGTCTTTGACTAATGACCTGGTAGGACCTGGAAGTTCAGTAAGGACAGTAGTGAGCAGCTGGAGAGATTGCATGGCAAAAAATCAACACACTCCATGGAGGATGGTCTTCTTCCAAAGCCCAGGATAGCCCTGAAAGAGGAGTGAATAGGCATCCTCCTACCACAGGAGGAAGCCAAGACCTAAGATGGTGAACCCTCTGTTCCAATTCACAGTTGGGAAGTGGAAAAGAGAAGCCTGAGTCTCCCAGGCACCACGTCCTGTGTTACACACTGGTGTAGCTGCTGAAAAGATCTCAGGTTCTCATTTTCACCTCGGAACGGATGGAGTCCTGGGGGTCCTTTTACTTACCCTCCTGCTCATGTGTGCTCTTACACATGGGCAGGTCTGCTTCTTAGACTAGAGGACATGCTGCACTCTCTTGGCCCTGAAGGCCCCCTCCTCCCCACTTCTCTCTCTCTCTGACCCAATTTGTGAGAAAGGAATGGAGGGGTTCACAGGGAGATTTGTAAAACTAGGTTGGCTAAGAACGGAGTTCAGAGATTCCTGAACCTCTTCCTACCCCAAGTCATCATCTGAGGAAGGAGTGGTCCAGGCTGGGAGAATGGCTTATAGTATAGAATAGATTCTAAATTTGGGGATTCAGAGCCTGGGGTACACAGGTACAATCCAGACTGGGAATGAAATGCTGTTCTCAATATCAACCACACCTTGCCTCTCATGCTGTGAATGCTGTGGATAATTTAAGATCCAAGATGACTACTTCAAGAGAAGAGAAAGAGTGAAGGCAGGTTGTCATGTTCGCATCGCAAACAGTCTCTGGCTATAACAACACAGCCCTGCCTCCATCCTGTGGAATCTTGGTTTCTGTCAGGGTTGGGATGCTTAGGGATTCATGGTATAGAGGTGGGCTTATAGTCCCACTGAAAAAGAACATTTCTATTCTGGAGTAAGCAGTGTAATATATTCCAAACAGGACTGAGTTTGTGTGTGTGTGTGTGAAGTTTTCCTACTAGCAAGCTCTAATCTTTCCTACAGCAATCCCAACCCTCTAGTGACTGAGTTCCTAGGAAAGTTCATTCAGCAGTCCCTAGGCCACAAAGGCCAAGTGCCTTTACTATATTTCCACCAAGTCTGACCTTATAGAGACAGATTCTGCCATCTCAGAGAGGTATCCCAGTACAAGGAAGGGACAGACTGTGGCACTTGGGTGAGTGGGTCAGGGAGTTATCACTGGTTATGTGCATTGGAAGATTTATCTTTCTGAAACTCAAGGGTGAAAATGGGAATAATGCATGCCCATCTCCTTAGGTAGTGGAAGATGATATTAGGGGACACATATGTTTTGGACCCATCTCAGGCTTTCATGGCAGAGGGTGGATGGCCCAGTAGACTGCTGGTTCTTGTGAATAAATAATGGAGCTTCCGTACTCCACTGGAAGTCCCACAGTGAGGATGGGATGTCATTTAAGATATCAGGAATGAGACTGCTTCTAGGGCAACTGGCATCATTTTCTTGAACAAGTTGTCCAACTGGTAAGTTTCCTGGGAAAGGGAAAGGTATTTAAGTGCTTTGTCTTGCTTTGACTTATATTAGTTGTACTAAAAGTGTGAGTTGTGGCTCATGCCCTTCTGGAAAATGTTTCCCAGTGGCACTAACGTAAGTACAGGAGTTACAAAGAAGGTTTTGGGAAACTTGTTGGAAATTGACATTACTAAAATATTTACGCGGCATTTGGTATGGTGTTCTCCTTCATTATTTTTTCAAGTGTCAGTTTTCTGGTGATTATTTTTACAGTGATTTTAAAAAATTGATTATTAGCCTAGAATGGATTTGCGGGGGAGGGGGAGACTGATCCTTTATCACATGTGGTTTGAGGATTACGATCTTTGATAAAACCAAAGTCAATTACACATCCAATAAGGAGAGAAAGGGAATGACCTCAACAGGCTGGTTGCAAAAATTAGCCACAAACCCCATGTTAGTGAGTTGGCAGAATTTCCATTATTGCTTCAAGGCAGAAAGCCCAATCTTCCTCCTGCTTTCTCTGCTTCCCCAGCCCCAACTTCCACATGTGCAGGACCCAGGTCCTAGGTTTGAAGTTCACTGCCAGAAGTCTCTGTCTACCTTACACAGCATTTCAGACATAATTTTCCCTAGAACAGGCCAATGCACCCAGAGGAATTAGACAAGTTTTTCTCTTCCACTGAACCAGCACCAGGCCATCAGTGGGGGATTAGTTGGCTACTGGGAGGACCTGAGGGACAGGCAAGTGGTGGGAACTCTCTGCCACCCTTCTCTCCCCCTTGCACCCTCCTCCTTGCCAGGGCTCAGACAGGACACAATGAACTATTGTCTGCCTAGGCCAAGGGCCAAGAGGACTAGGGCTCCAAATCACTGGTCTAGCATAGAGAGTCACAGAGGCTGTATTTAAACTGGGGCACTCATGAGCTGAGAAGGATGGAAATGATTGCTTTGAAATACTTATTCACATCCCAGTCTTATGCTTTGCTTCTGTTCCTTGGTTTCTTAGCTGCTCAACCCTGGATGTATCTCATGCAGAGGCAGAAGGACCATCTTAGCTTAGTGCTTCTCCATGTCTTTGATTTAAACTGTTTAAGAGTTGTCTGAAATTTTTTTCATATTAAATTAAAAGGGAAGCAGGATATACCTTAGAGATAAAGAAAAATAAAGTATCTCTGGTCTCCTAGCCTCATTCTGTTCTTGCTTGATCCTACCTTCATCTTCTGTTGAGTCATTGTGCCAGGTTCCCCCACAAGACTGTGACTTCTTTGGATCAGGTGGGGTATGTTCATTCATCTCTGTATCTGAGTGCTGGAATCTGTCTTGCATATAACAGTGTCTCTGTCAATGCTTGTTAAATATATGAGAGGTAATGAAAAACTTGTCACGGCAAATCAGGACAGTGGAGCCAAATCCTTGTGTCATTATCTACCTGTCATCCAGCACTGGCCTCTGAGAGCAGTAAACATGAATCCCTAGTAAACCACATAAAGACTCAATGAGGAATGGAAATTACTTAGGTCACCTTAACAATCTCACCTTCCCCACCCCTGGTGGATTTCTTCCCTTGATACTGAGTGTTAGCAAGGCTGATTTGGAAGGCACTTAACATGCAAAGCTCAATAAATTAACTAGAATTTTTGGCAATAAAATAGTGAAAGTAGTGCTGCATAGACAACACCCTAGCCAGGTGTGGCAAGCAATTAAAACTGAGGACTGGTTGTGTGTGTGTGTGTGTGTGTACACGTGTGTGTGGCAGGGGCTAAAAGGCCTGGCCCCTTGTGCTCTAGCACACTCTAGAAAGGCATGTGCCTATGGCCTGGAGATCAGAACACTCCACTGGGAGGTGCCTCCCTACATACACTGCTCAAGGCTTTTGATCATGATTTGCATTTGAATTTCAACTGGAACAAACCCTCAGCTTGAGAGCTCTAAAGCCTTTCACCCGTGTCTAAGCCCCTTTTATTTCTCTCATCTGATCGCCTCACTCGCCTTTGTGCCCAGGATCTCATTCATGTCTGAAAGATGAGTTGCTCTGAACACTCATCCCTCTTAAACTGGAGAGCTTGGAGGAACTGGAACAAAAGATCATGGGTAAGAAATGCCTGTGCTGTGCTAATCACTGGAACTGGGCACTGGGTATGCAGGATGAGTAAGTTTCCTCCTGCCCTACGTGCCTCACCATCCAACTCACACCTGAAGTTAGGTGATGAAGGGTGACATGGGGTGAGGGAAGAGGTTTCATAATAGGGCAGAAGCTAGTGGAGGAGTCTTCCAGGTGGACAGTAAAAGAAGACCCTGTAGAGAGGGCGTGTGTAAGGGATTGCTGTGATGTATGTGGTTCCGCAGAGATGGTGACCTACTGACAGTCATTTTTTATCCAGAGACACTGTTTAGTGGCCCATCCTCTGACAATGCTGTCATATGTGACCTGAAAACCAATCATACCAGAATCACCTGGGAAAATGCTAGAAAAGTAGATCCACAACCATTCTAGACTGAGCTGGAGGCCATTGCTCCAGGCTGCTTCCTATTCCCAACCAGAGTCCTGACTGACCAGGGGCAAAGATTCACATTGAGCTGTGGACCTGAGAAACATCAGTGGCTACAGAGTGGAGCTTATTGTCATCATGCATCAGAGAGCATGTTTGCCCAGGTCGTAGAAACTGGGGACATAATTCTGGGATTCCTGCCTTAGCCTATTAAGCTAGACACAGTGAGAAATGGAAACCCTCTTAATCAGAGGCCTAATTTTCTGAAAGACTCTGATTAACAAGGCACCAATCAGTTGTCTCCGGGATCTTTCTTGGAAAGTTCCATAAGTTGATAAAGAATGTCTATCTCTGTGCTGTGCAATATGGTGATCACTAGCTTACATGAGACTATTTAAATAGAGCATTTCTTTTGTCCCAGAAAAATTGCACTGACCAGTATTCAAGAGAAAACAAATTCTATTCTTAAATGCACTCAGAAAATTGACACTGGGTCTCTTGTGTGCTGGAAAAGATGAGTCAAATGTCAGCCCTGAATGACAAAGCTCACGGTTGGTGTCAGATACCTGGACAGTCAGATCATCTAATTAGTCAGTTGGTGGGTGAGAAGAAATTAAACTGGCTGGTAAACATCGTCTGTACCAGTGGTGACAGTGAAAGTTTAATAAAAGATTTCCTTTTTGCAGCTACTCAGTCATTTTGCAAACATTTGTGGGGTACCTGTGATGTCTCAGCATCATGTCTAGACACCAGGGATACAGCAGTGACAAGACAGATGAGGCTCTTTCTCCTGTGGAACTTCGAGCCCTGTGTGGTCAAATAATCGCATCACAACCAAAAGGCTAAGCATTTCCAGAATAGCTTCACATTTCTCTCCCAGGATCTATTCCAACTGACTGCCTGTAATTGTCAATAAAGAGATCCAGCACATTTTTGCAGAACCTAAATTGTGCTTTGCAGTGGGCTATGCGCAATTGTACCCCTAAATGTCCCAGGCCTTCTGTATGGGGCTTTCAAACCTAGCAGAGCCATCTGGACACACTTAGCACACTGGAGGTGAGACAGGGGCCTAAAGGAAGCTCAAGAGGCCCCTGCGGGAGCACTGAAAGCAGTAGGAGTAAACACAGCGAGTGGCTGGTGAAATGGTTTGCCTGGAGAGGCTGGTGTGTAGAGGTTCAAAGCTTTGAAGAGAGTCTGCGGGGCAATCGTAACAAACGACTTTGATTTAATTATGTACCACAGATTTTCTAACTGGCTTTGGAGGAAGACAGCACTTCTGAGATCCAAGTCTGGCAAGAACTTGCCATAGGTGATTTTTCAGGTTATTTTACCGAATGACATCTTTGTGAGACTCAGGAAATAAACAAGGTCTTTGAAATGAAGAGTGTATGTGAGGTGTGTGTGTGCATGTGTGTGTGTGTGTGTGTGTGACACCACAATTAAATCTTCTAATTTCAAAATAGCAGTGCTTGTGCCTGAGTAAAATGTATGTCTCAAATTATAACTAAAAGTCTTTTTGAATGCCACTCATCTGTTCTCAGAAAAACTATACAGAGGTATGTTGTGAAGTGTTTTATGAAAACCACAAGGGTTCCTGGGAAGGGGGAGGTTAATTCATACTTTAGGCAACTGTTTACAGGATAGAACATTAGTGAAATGCAATTTTTTATTGAGAACGTGCCTATCATTTCCAAAAGTTTTAGCACAAAGTACTCCTAAGGAGCATTTCTTGGAGACTTCCTATGTTCATGGTACTAATTTGGTGTCTTAGTTACTTTTCATTCATTGCTGAGACAGAATACCTGGCACCCAAAGTTTGGGAAAGAAAAGGTTTGTTTCTTACAGTTCTTGGAGGTTTCCGTTAATACTTAGTTGGCTCCAAGGCAGCATGGCATGGTGGGGCTGCCATTCATGGCCACGCCAACAGCAAGGTGAACCGTAAGAGAGAGACTGAGAGAGACGCGTCTTCCTTTCAGCCTTACACTGTATGTCAGCTCCACCCCTGGGCAGATGCAACACTCACATCATCAATACCAGTGCCAGACGACAAATCAATCACAAATGCCAGACTCAACCCTGTCCATGCCAAGATTACATGAAACTTTAGGGGGACACAGGATCAAACCCATACATCTGGCTACAGGGAAAGTGACAAGGCGGAAAGAAAAATTGGCCTGGTCTCTAGACCCTGCCAACTCCCAGGACAGGCAGCAGAAGATGAGGCTCCATAAATGCAGAGAATTACCTGCATGGAGGGGTCTGGGAAGAACATGAAAGGAAGGGCCTTGGAGCAGGACCTAGCATGCACCATTCTTACTAGCTCACCACACCAGGAATGGAAGTTCTCCAACTCCACTAGCTTGTTCAGACCTGTAGGCTCCACCCTGCCCACAGAAATTGCCCCTAACTTACTGTGAATAAGAATCATGAGAATCTTTATTGAACTTCATATATTTTTATAACTTTACAAATTGATCTGGAGCAAGTGAAGAATTATAATAAAACTGTTAAATTACATTTTTTTCTATAATGGATAATGGATCTTTTTTGAGGAATGAACTCTTCATCAATAAAGTATATGTCACAGATCTGACACTAGGAAGCAAGTATATATTGATTACATATGCTGTAGAGTCAGACAGATCTGGGTTTGCAGCCTAACTCTACCCAAGTGAGATCTTAGGCAGATTCCTGTACCTCCTTAACCCTTAGTTTACTTACCTAGAAAATAGTAGCCTGAATTCTTATATGATGAAATCAATTTGTGGTGAGGTTCTAGCGAGCTACTTTGGTGACTTTCTTGGTGTATTGTTGAGCATAAACTAAGTGCTCAATTGATGTTGGCAAAAAAATGATCCACTGAAATTTTAGCCATCTATTAACTGGCCTTTTAGACTATAGTCACATATAATCTGGTACCAATTGTGGTTAAGTAAAGTGTTAGGGAGGGAATAGTTGGGTTCAAAGGTTTTTTTCAGAGTTAAGTAAAAGTTCAGACAGTCATTCTGCATGACCTTTCATGCAATGGACCCGGTCATATGTCTTTCTTCTCTTGTCACACTGTGTTTACAGTTATGTGTTTCCAGGTTGGTCTCTACTTCCTGACTATAAGGCAATTTAAAGGTTGAAATTTTTCTTAAAGTTCAGCAGCAAGTCTGCAGCGTGAAGTTGGTGCTTGGTAATAGTTTGTGGATGGGTGAGTAGATGGATGGATGGATGGACAGATGGATGGATGGATGGATAGATTGATCAAGTTCAACCTGAACACAGGTATAACCAGACAATATTATTTGAATACTCTTTCAGTTCGTTTAAATAGATGGGAGGCAAACTAAGAATATTTATTCACTGTTTAGAAGCTACTGCCCTAGAAAAGCTTTTATTATTTCCTTAAGTGAGTAAAGTTGTAAAACCCAGAGAATTATTCAATTATATGTTGCTACATTCTATCCAGTGTATTTCCCTCTCTCATTAAGAGTCTATATCTGGGTGACTAAGAAATTGTGATGTTCTGTAATCTTGTGAAGAACAATTCATCCTGTCCACCTTTTCTCAACTATTAGACCTGGAATAGGGAGGACAATAGGATCTTTGCAAAAGATTAGTTCAGTCTGAGTGTTGAGTCAGGGAGCAGTAGGAAGATGTTTCAGCGTCCAAAAAAGTAATCCATTGCTGATTCCTCAGAGGAAGAAATAGCTTTGTGATCAAGTGTTTATGTCAGCCTATGTCAGCACTTCCTGGATCCCTACTTCAGTGTGAACTCATCAGTGACTGATCACTCACTGATTCACCCTGTGTGGAAACTGGTTAATGTCATTCATTCATTGAACAAATATATGGGAATTACTATAGATGACAGAAGTAAAGAAGTACCATATTAAGAGACATTTAGCATGTGCTACTTTAAAACTAAGCTCTAGTTTTGCAGCTTTTTTATATATAACATGAAAGAAAATGAAGTTAAAAAGAATCAAGGGGTTAAAGGAGACCCAGAGAATGGGGCATCATTGATACAGACAAGCCGTGCATTAATGGGGTTAAGGAGATTTGGAAATATGTAGTTTCAAATTCCAGCATTACCATTTGCTAACTGCATGACTCTAGGCTTCAATTTCTTGTTGGATCTCTTTGTGAAGGCTAAACAAGAAAAACATGTGTAAACTCTTAGCTCAGAGCCTGGCATGCAGATAGTCAGTACAATACCACAGGCCTGTGTACCTGCAGAGTTTTCAGAAATCATGCATCTTCAGGTATGGCAGTCAGCACTAGTGTATTGTAAACATGAAAATTACTTTGGTCCACATTAAGGAAGTGAGAACTTTATTGGGAAGGCACAAAGTGCTCAGAGAATGAAAGGAAAACTGAAGAATCAGACAGGTTGCTCTAAAGAGGATGGACATTTAGTTTGGAGACCACTGAAGAGGGATCAGCTCCAAGTAAATGTTCACTTTCATTTTTGGAGAGCTTGGCTGTCATGTACTGAATGTTTGTATCCCCCCTAAAATTCATACTTTGAAGCCTAATCCCCAAGGCAATAGTATTTGGAGGCAAGGACTTTGGAGAGTGATCAGGTGATGTGGGTGGCATTTCATATATACCTTGCTCTCTTCTCCATTCAATGATGCAAGTCAGTAGTCTGCATCCCAGTAGAAAGTCCTCAACAGGACCAACAAGGCTGGGTCTCTGTTCTCAGAATCCCAGTGTCCAAAAACGAGGAATAATTCCATTGTTTGTAAGTCCCCATCCTGTGGTACTTTGTTACAGCATACCTGACTAAGACAGTGGCCTTTCTTGGTCTCACGCCAACACTTTATTAGGAGAGTCTAGGATGCCTTCACAACACCCTCTCTACATAGTGTGGGACCTTGAGTATCATTTACATGAGGAAAGTGAAGTGATTTCACGGGGCAGACTCTAAGTGTTGGGCAAATTAAGATCAGCAGTTTCTCCCAGCACAGTACCCATCCTATCCTTACCTAATGGCCGTCTGCATGTTGTGTATGGGTAAACATAATTTTTAAAGCTGCACAAATAATTCATAAATGCACCAAAGTTTGAGATTACTGAAAAGTGCTTTAAAAAGTAATATTAATAGCCATTAACAGAGAGAGGAGATAGTTACATGTTGGATAGCATTATGTCTTCAGAAAGTTCAAGTCCACTGTGATAACTACACATAGTTATACCAGGTGTGACTTGAACTTCTTTCTTTGGGAGGGAGATAGATGATACTTACATAGGGATATGTGCAAGATTCTAAGCTGGGGGGGCTGGACCTCTCAGTGATTATTTTGGAGTCCATGACACCTATTGTCAAGGGCAGTTCAAAGTTTCCAGCAAGAGACTGGTCTGAGAAGAGAGGGTGCTATCACTGCCCCAGGAGAGGTGGCTCCTCTGCATAGGGCTACTACCCTGTTGGTGGCTCTTCAGATTGCTAAGAGAAGACATATAAATTGCTCCACAGAAAGTTCCAGTCCCTGGTCTCAGGGTCAGTCTCTTCTCCAGGGGGATTGGGCATCTGCCAGGTAAGCCGTGGGAGCAACCCGCACTTTCTGAACTTCTTTGTGGAGTTGGGGAAGCAGGAGGGAACAGCAGGCCTGGCCACCTGCCAAGCGATAGGGAATCATGGGATGTGCCTGACCAGCTCTGGGAAGGTGCCCAGCCTTGCCGGATCTGGACTTTGGGGTCTTTCAAGGGCTAAACATTACTTTAGACATTTTTCTCCAAGCCCATTAATCCCGATGACAAGCTCCAAAATTGCAAAAAATAAATTTGCCCTCTGCCAAATCACAAGTATCATAGTCTGACATTAACAAACTGAGTTTGGCTTTTCTGTGTATAATTGGCACCCAAATATAGCTAAAGGGAAAAGGGGGAGGGAGACAGAAAAAGAGAATTTTTGGCTTTCTCTCTAGTTTAAAAATCATACCATGACATCTCTTGCTTCCATTAGCCAAAAATGTCAGTGTAGAGCAAGCTTGCCTCTCTCTTTGCAGCCACCCCATCCCTCTACAATGTCTTCCCTGCTGCTCTAACCCACAGTGAGCTTTTCTATCCTAAAGTCTCGCTGACCCTTCTGTCGGTATCAAGTGAGACCCTAGACAAGATTAGAACAAGGAGAAGGTGTCTCTGGGCACTTTCGATCTTTTTCCGTGGCCTACCCACTCTTTATTTACTGCCAGTCTCCTTCCAACTCAAAATCAAACAACCTATTTGAACACTTACCTCCAAACAACTAGCATTTTGTCTTAAATGCATAGGTACTCAAATTAAGATTTTGAAACATAGATTACTATTTCCAAGGATATGTGCCTTCTTATTTTAATTGTTTCAACAGAAGAGGTATATTAGTTAGAATTTAGTTTTGGTCGTTATTACCAAAGCCAAAATAGTAGCAGTTTAGCAAAAGCAAATACTTATTTCTTCCTCAGAAAGTGCTCAACACAAAGAACCTAGGCTAATGCAGGGGTTCATAATACCCAGGGCTCAGCATCTGTCTATCTCATTGCTCAGTCATCCTCTAAACGTTGCTGCCTCGGTTCCCCTGTCCATTCTGCATCCAGAGGAAAGGGAGAAAGGGAAGAGACGGCTCACTGCTACTTTTTAGTAACCCAAACCATAAATTGTCTTTCTCACATTCTGTCTCAAAAACTTTGTCAAAGGGCCACATCTATTTGTAAAAGTTCAGATAATGAAGTGTTAATTCAGGTAATACTCTGTTAGCACAGAGGACAAGAAAGGCAGACAGCGGGGACAACCTGGGGTCACTGTCACAGGAGGCCTCCCTGCTGCTGCTGAACTTACGCTCTTTAAGATACTATTTTCCCTGACTAGGGCCAGTTTTATATCCTTATAAAGAATTTACCCCAACCTCTTGGGGCAAGCCCTATGAATGTTTTCACCCTGAACTCAACTGCCCAACTCAGAGACCCAGGGGACCCTATTGGTGACTTATTACTCTCCTTTCCCACACCCAGATCGGCCACTGGGCCCTGTTGCTTCTAATTCAGAAATGTCTTGTACATCTGGCCTCTTGTGTTCCACTGAACCACACTTGTCTAAATTCAGGTTTTCCATATTGCATGTTATTTCTTCATTTACTGATTTATGCAATAAGTCATTAGAAACATCTACTCTAGTGAGTAATAATGTAGGTCCTGAATATTTAAAAAATAAAAAGATCTTGACCTTTCAGCATCTCAGTGTGACAGGGGAGACAAAAATAAACAAAACATGATGCTCATCAAGTTAGAAGGCAATGTGCACACAGATGACACATACTGTTTGTGTTCTAGGCTGCCAACCTACCTAATTCTAATACTTTCTTTTCACTGCTCCAGAGTTATATTCCTTATCCAAAAGTCTGATTTCACTACAATTTCCTGTGTAAAATAAACTCCAACCTGATCCCTCTCTCCTTTATAATTAATACAAGGGAAGTGGGGGATAGTGGAGATTCTAAGAAACAGTGTAAATGTGCATCAACTAATCAGCAGAGTGGGCAGTACCAGTGGATCAATTGAACCAGCCCTGCAGGAAAGGTTCCTCCTTCTTTGGCCTCAAACCATTTCCCCCTCTAACCACCATATGCTCTGACTGCTCTGAGCTGTTTCATGTTCTGCTAACTGCTATGTTCTTCTATGACCTTGTATTTTGCCCATGCTGCTCTATCTAATGAGAATGTTTTTACTCCCTCAGTGCCAGGTTTGTCTTATTCCATTTTGTCTTGTCAGCTGCTTGTCTTTCCAAAAGCTGATATTTCGTACACAGCTTCTACATTTCAGGCACTATTCTAATAACTTCACATCATATAATAGCTCTTTAATTATCAAAACTCTATGCTAAGAGCACTGTAAGTACTCCCATTTCAAAGATGGAGAATCAAGGCCCAGGGAGATTATTTAGATTGCCTCAGGTCACTCAACTCAGCTGTCATTCTCTCTCTGTGAAACCACTGCAGACACACCTAGGCAGAGTTAGCTGCTTTTGTTCTGTGTTTCCGTAACACTTCATACATTTTTCTATTATTTCTCATATTATATCATCATCTATTTCTATATTTCTTCCTCTGTAGTAGGTAATAAAAATCCTCTTGGTATCTCTGGGGACTAGAATAGCATTTGGTAGTGTTAAACATACAGTAAAAGTTATTGACTGTTGAAGGAATGAACTAAGAGCAAATATCTTCCTACTTTTGTGGTCCCCCATGATACCCTTGTATCAATAACTTCAGTACTTTTCTACAAGTATCATTTTCTTTTTCGCTATTTCTCTAGCCAAGTCAACCTTATCTGAAAGGAGAGGGGCAACCACTAATGCAGAATGCATTCAGGAACTTCAAAGACAAATAATTTCTTAAAAATAATTATTTTTACCAACTTTTTACTGAAAAGCTTACTAGGCTAGAATGACAACTTTTTAGTTTCAGGCATTTACTGCTATTGGGATGCAAGTTTGCCTCAAATATCTAACACCACAAGCTGTTAGATGCCCACGCTCATGATGATTGTCGAAGAGATTTTTGTAGAGGGCTGTGTCATTGCACTGGAAAGCACCACATACCCACTCCAGGAGGGTGAAAGGAAGGACAGAAAGGCCAGGCTGAAGAGGAGGGAAATAGCTGGAGCCAGGTGGCAAGAGAAAGATTTTTTCTTCTTTTGCATCTTCCAGCCCTGAACCCAGCATTGCCTTTACTAAGATCTTTACAGGAAAAAACAAAAAAGACCCAGCCACTATCAACTTTCATATGACCTAGATAGAGTCTCAACACAGCTTTCTTCCTAACCTTAACAATCTTTCTTCCCTGGTTTGAAAGTATTTAAAATGAGTAATCAATAAAGACCCTGATTTTCCATACTAAGATTGGGAAAAGATTATCCAGAGTCCTTGTGAATGATTGGAAGCCCCTCAGAAGTGATCCTCAGTGTCAAGCTTAAGGTCTCCAGTCCCTCAGAATGTCTGACACACGGTGGGCGTCCTCTGGACTCCTTCTGATAAGATGTCCCCCGGGATAATGAACAGGAAATGAGAAATAACATATGATAGATTTGGTTTTTTTAAATGGTGTATCCGTATGTCCCCCCTCCACACACAGACATACACCACACACACTCCACCAAGTAAAATTGAAATCAATATGAAACTATAACTCTGTACCCTCATACTTAATGTAAACCACAGATTCTTTTTATAATCTTCATAATGATAATTTTAAATGACTAAATATTCTATCTGGAAGATACATATTAGATATTCTTTTATGATTAAATATTTAGACTGAAACATTTTCATAATTATAACCATGCAATCTTTACTTTATATTACGAAAAATCTAAAACATATAAAAAATAAAGTACAATAGTGAACTCCCCAAACTTATCATGAAGATTTTTAATCTTTTGCACTTATTTTTCTATGCTGTTTTGAAATGAATTACAGATATCATAACATTTCACCACTAAATACTTCAGTTATCACATCTGAAACAGAATAACTCTTAATGTTAGCATGAGTATCAGTCCTAATAAAATTGATGTTTTTTCTTCAATGTCATCTGATATTTAAAGTTCCCAATAGTCAATATTGAAAGTTCAGAACAACCTCCTCAGTTGTCATTTTATTACATGTTTGCTGAAACCCAAGTCCAAACAAGCTACATGCAATACATTTTGCTGTTATGGTCATTGAGTCTTTCATAACCTAGAATCCTCCCTCATTCCCCCAATTTTTCTTTCTTTTTTATTTTTTATTTTTGTATTTTATTTTAAAGAGAAAAAATATAAAGCAAAATTTCAAACATGATAAATTGGGGGTAACAATAGAATATGCATTGCGTATGGTTCAAATCAGTTTCTCAGAGTATAAGACTTCTGCATTTAATCCTCCAAAAATACTAGCATAAACCTTTCTCTTCAATGAGCTCAGAGAAATAGCATAGCTATTTTAACTCTCATATATATATATATATATATATATATATATATATATATAAAATTTCTTTCAGCTTCTTACACTAATGTGACAATATGATGTTTACACATGTATGTCTGATTCATTTCACTTATGAGTATGGTCTCTAGTTGCATCCATTTTCCTATAAAAGTCTCAAGTTTATCCTTCTTTATGACTGAGTAGTACTCTATTGTATAAAAATACAACATCTATTTTATCCATTCCTCAGTTGATAGGCATTTAGGTTGTTTCCAACATCTAGCTATTCCAAATTGTGCTGCTGTAAACATGGGTACACATATATCACTGCAATATGATGTTTTTAATTCTTCTGGGAAGATACCCAGAAGGGGAATAGCTGGGTCAAATGGGACCTCCAATCCTAGTTTATTGAGGAATCTCCACACTGATTTTCATAGTGGTGGTACCAGTCTACACTCCCATCAAGAGTGGAGAAGGATTCCTTTTTCCCCACAGCCCCTCCAGCATTTGTTATTGGTTGACTTCTTAATAATAGCCATTCTTTCCGAGGTGAGGTGGGATCTCATTGTTGTTTTAATTTGCATCTCTCAAATGACTGGTGATGTTGAACATTTTTTCATATATTTATTTGCTGTTTGTGGTTCTTCATCTGAGAAATATGTATTCATCTCAAATGCCCATTTTTGAGTTGCATC
Organism: Dasyprocta punctata; assembly: GCA_004363535.1. Taxonomy (NCBI): domain Eukaryota; kingdom Metazoa; phylum Chordata; class Mammalia; order Rodentia; family Dasyproctidae; genus Dasyprocta; species Dasyprocta punctata. The sequence goes on along the minus strand of RJWM01025690.1, from coordinate 1,033 downwards.
TTTAAATTTGGGAGGAGTGATCTTTTTGAGTTCTTTGTATGTTCATGATAGCAACTCTTTGAGGATCAGCTGGTAAACATTGTTTCCTACATTGTGGGTTGTCTCTTCACTCTTTTGGTGGTTTTTCTTGCTATACAAAATCTTTCTAATAAGATGAAATCCCAGTTGTTGATTCTTTGTGATAGTTCCTGTGCAATCAAGGTTTTGTTCGTGAAGTCCTTTCCTACACCAATGTTGTCTCAGTTATTTTTTTCTCTTTGCTGAAATGGAATACCTGACACCCAAAATTAGGGAAAGAAAGGTTTATTTCTTACAGCTCTTGGAAGTTTCAGTCCATATTCAACTGGCTGCGTGGTAGGGTGGGATAGGATGGCGGGGCAGCCATTCATGGCAGCTATAAATGGCAAGGCAAACGGGCAAGAGGGAGACATGCCTTCTTCCTGCCCTTACACTGTATGTCGACTCCACCCCTGGGTAGGTGCAGCACTCCTATCGCCAACTCCAGTGGTAGACAACAAGCCAATCACAAATGCCAAAGTCAGCCCCATCCATGATTATATGAGGCCTAAGTGGGGGCGATTAGACCACACTATAACAAATGTCTTCAAGGGTTTTGCCTACTCTATCTTCCAGCAGATTTATTGTTTCTGTTTTAATATTTAGATGTTCAATCCATTACAAATTTAGGTTAGTGCATGGTGAAAAATATGGGTCCAGTTTTAATCTTTGGCATATGCAAAGCCTGTTTGTCCAGAACCATTTATTAAAGAGGCTATCTTTCTTCCAGTGAATGTTTGGCACCTTTGTCAAAGATAAGATTGCTTAGTGTGTCTGGAGTTGTTTCTCCATCTTCTAAAGTATTTCATTGGTCTTCAGGTCTCTTTTTTTCTCTAATACCATGCTGTTTTTATCACAGTAGATTTATAGAATAATTTCAAGTCAAGGATTGTGATACCTCCTGCCTTGCCTTTGTTGCTCAGGATAGCCTTTGTTATTCTAGGTCTTTTCTGGTTCCAGATGAATTTTAGGATTG
>RJWM01025689.1:0-28894 GCA_004363535.1 Dasyprocta punctata | reverse complement strand
TGATACAGTTTAATTCCTTTTTTGAGGCTCTCTTAGGTTGATGTCAGATGATAGCTGAGGTATAAAGTTGCTGGTCTGAGTAGTTGAGGTGACAGCTGTCACAGGAGAGGAGACAATCACTGCAATCTGAGCTGATAAAGCAGCCATCATGTAGAGGTCAGACTATGAACTGGACTTTGAGAGATTTCTTTAGGCATATACAGGGGTAGGTGGGGTGAATTGGAAATAGATTCCAAATGGAGGAAATGGCAGGAGCAGAAGTGTGGAGGTAGACGGACATGGTGGTGAACGCCTGTAATCCCAGCTCTTGGGAGGCGAGGCAGGAGGATCATCTGGAGTTCAAGGGCAGCCTGGGCTACACAGTGAGTTCAAGATGAGCCTGAACTATATAGAAGGACCATGTCCTTGCCAAAAAACAGTGTGAAGGAGGATGAGAGATTGCTGTTTCACTTTTACATAGGGTTCTGAAAGAAGTAGTGTTAAAAAGTCAAGTTAAAAAACCAAAGGATAGCAACATATGAGGCCAAAGAGTACCATGGATTTAAAAATGGCTTACACAGCTGCTATCAAGTTGGAGCTGATGGTGTATTTAGAGGGAGAGAAACAAACTTGTTTTCGGTGCTATAATAAGTGAACCAAGGAAAGAGGAGACTCATAAGGGGTACTAGGGCTTGCTATTGAAGGGTACATTTTCAGTTAAGGATAATTAAAGTTACAGAGGTGGATGGTGTTGTGACTGCACAACAGTGTAAATGTATTTATTGCTAGTGAATTGGACACTTAAACACAGCTGGGCATGATGTCGCACACCTATAATCCCAGCACTCTGGAAGGTTTAGGTAGGAGGATTATAAGTTCGAGCCCACTCTGGGCAATTTAGTGACTTATTAAAACCGTATCTCAAAACGGTCTGGGGGCACTTTGTACTGAGCAAAAAAGACGGAGCACCTCTGCCAAAAATTAAGATGCTAAATTTTATCACAAAAATTTAAAAGCTGTTTTTAAAAGCAGCAATCTGTGGCTGCTAACTAGAAAAGGCAAAACCAGCACAAGTCTGGTCTTGAGCCCTTATGATAAATTTATATTTGATAAGGCAAGAAAGTAGATGACACCTTTTAAAAAACTGTCCACCAAAAATCATTGCTGTGAAGTATGTAACATTTAGATCAAAGTAAGTACTTTATAATTTACAGTGTGCAGTATTACCTCATTGGATACTGTAAATAATATTTTGATATAGGTGCTGGAGCTATTATATCTGTTTAATTCATACATAACGAGATGCTTGATAGAATGGCGAAGTGTTATTTTCCAGGGTCTTTGATACCAAATTAAGAAAGTGACCTCATTTGCCTAGGTCACGCCTATTTCCAATCCCAAAACTTGTCTTCTCAACTTCTTCTTAACTCTTGAATCTTTACCACATCGTGGGCCCAGTCAGTGTCTTTTAAGTTATCTCCTTACAATTGGATATGTAGCAAGGTATGTAATAATACTTGAAGAAGGAAGACATTCAATGACGCACAATCTTTTCACTTAGATTTATGGGGCATCTACTTTTGCTTAGGCTGTGAGGTAAGATGCATCTGTGTTAAGAAATAATCTTCCATGGGAAATTCTAGCGTGGGTGGTCTAGGTCATTTCTAAGTATTCATATCTTCAAGTCCTCTTCTTTTCCTTAGTGTACTCTTGAGTTCAGTTTACCATTGGAAATAAAAGATCCAGGAAAAAAGGATCAAGAAGGGAGCTTGGCCTTTTCTCTTAGGTCTTGCTTGCCCAATCTCGTGCTAACCACAGTAGGATACTAGACTGCACATTTGGCTATTTCAGGTTCTAGCCCTCTCCTTTTCTCTCTCATGGTTTCACAACTAGAGTCAAATAATTATAGGGAACTGATGTTTGAGAAGCAAATTTGGGCAAAAAGAATGGAACTGAGTAAAAATGGAGGAGGAGTGTTACTTTGTATATATTTTGAGACTTGACTTTGTAGAAGAAGAATTTAAATGAGGATGCTTTTTTTATGATAGTGGCAGTTTTCAACCATTTTATGTTCTGTTGTACAATATTTAACATAAACTTAGTGCCTACTAACTGCCAGGCATAGGTCCGTATCGGATTGTCTGTCCACTATTCTCAAAAGATTACATTGCAGGTTCTATATTGCTATGATTTTTATATGGTTTGTCCTTTGCAAAACTCACACTGAAATTTGATCACCATGGCAGCTGTGTTGGAAGGTGGGGCCTGATGGGAGGTGTTTGGGTCCTGGCAGCAAAGCCCCTGTAAAGGGGTTAATCATTTTTTTTGTTTTTTCTCTTGAGTTGCTTTTCACCCACACAGGAGCAGGATTAATTCTTGAAAGCTGGATGTTATTAAACAAGTCCACCCCAGTATTCCTTCTCTTTTGGAAGTATCTGCTTGGCCTCCCTTCCGTTTTTCTACCATGGTAGAATGTGGCTACCCGATCTTAAATTTGATAACCTCCAGAACTGTGAGGTGAAATGAAGCCACTTATTTCTAATAAGTTAAATCGCAAGCGGAGCATAGTGGTGCCTGCCTGCAATGCCAGCACACAGGACGCTGAGGCAGGAGGAGTGCTGCAAGTTCAAGGTCAGGCTGGGCTGCATAGTGAGTTCAAGACCGGTCTGAACTACAAAGTGAGACCTTGTCTCAAAAAACTAAAAATAATAATAAATAATCTCAGAGACACACATACATATATAAAATGATCTAGTGTCTTGTAAAATTGTTTGCACTTAGTTGGACAACATAAATGAACATAATTCAAAATAAGAAACAGAAAAGTGAGTGACTTCTGGCTTTGGAGTACAGAGCTTCTCTACAGTGTTAGGCCAGTATTTTGTCCCAAAATTACCATTGTTCAGCTTGTTCCCCTTCTCTGCTCTGTTGTTCTCTTTCCTTTACCAGTTTCCCTGGAGGAAATTACCTTAACAAATCACCTCCACGTAAGTTCTTACCTGAGAGGTATTGCTGGTGATTGTGGTTATGTTAGCTTGGGTCCACAAGGAAGCATTCACCTCTATGGGATGAGATGTGCAGCAGGAGCAAGGTCAAGGATGACAGCTTGCAGACAACAGTGCAGGTCTGACGCCTGTGAAAGGAGACAGGAGGAAGGAGGGCTCGGTCAGAAATTTCTGGGTGTAGCACGACACTAAGGAAGTTGGTTTTGCCAACGAGGAGCCTTCCAGCACAGTCTCCTCATAGAAAGAGGCCTGCAATTTGCCAGGATGACCCAGCCTTAGAAATCACAGCCTCATCCAGATGTGGTGGGTCCAGGGACCCACAGCTGGCCTGTAGGGTGTGCTCCCATCTCAGAAGATCGGAGGAGACCTTTTTCATGGCAGCTACGTTGCTGTGAGATGGTGACATACAGTAGTCCCCTTTACTCATGGTTTTTGTCACTGTGGTTTCAGTTACTTGTGGTTATCTTGGTCTGAAAATTCTAAATAGAAAAGTCCAGAAATAACATGTTTTAAATTGTGTGCCTGTCTGGGTAGTGTGATAAAATCTGTCTCTTACTCCCTCCTGCTTGGGACATGAGTTATTTGTCTAGTGTATTCATATGCTACCCATTCTAGGATTGTGGTTAGTTATCATGAAAAGAAGAGTGTCTTAAAAAACAGCAAAGGACTGCCACAACTGGCACAGCTTGAGGTTCCTGGGGAAAAGGACCATGAAAGGTTGAGAAAATAAAGAAATGAAAGCTGGGGTCAAGGGGAGCCCCCCTTTCTCTGGATGGGAGGAAAGGAACTGCCCCCTCACTGTAGGGGTGTTTATTTATACACTTTGCAAATTAAGGTCACGTAACACCTTATCCTAGCAACTCACTGCTCGGATTGTCTTGAGGCTAGGTGTTCTCTGGGCTGAAGAGGCTTCTTCACATGGCTTGCCATGTGTGCTTTTGTTCTCGGGATGCCCATGCCTCAGCCCTGCATGTGTGATCATTGCCAGCTTTATCCATTCCCTGCAGTGGACCACATGAAATCAATCCAGCAGCTGCTAGCTGATGCAAAGAATAACAGATTGATCAGAGTTGATGAAAACACAGGAGATACCACAAGTGACATAAAAAATCTGTTCACAGATGCATGGCAGAAAACTTTCTTGGCAGGGAGAAAGAATTTGACATGCAGGTAAGTGAGGCTATATATAGAACTCCAATTAGCCTGGATAAAAAAAGTCCACAGCAAGACATACAATAGCCAAGATCCCAGAAATTTAACACAAGAATAGAATATTAAAAGCTATTATGGAAAAGAAACAAATTGCCTGTTAAGGAAAGCCCAATCACATCAGATGTCTCAACAAAAACCCTCAAGTATAGGAGAGTTTAGAGTGATTTCAAGCCCTAAAAGAAAACAACCTCTGATGTACCCTGCAAAACTATCAAAATTGATGGAAAAATAAGATATTTCCCTGACGAAGAACACCTGAGGAAATTCATGAAGACCAAACCAGCACTCCAAAATGTTTTGAAGGATATTCTAGAAAGATTACAAGGATTCATCCCAACAGAATGAATTCACCAGGCAAGACAAATGGGGGAGAAAAAGGAAACCAACAACAGGAAAATAACATGACAAGGATAAGTTGCCAAACGTCAGTTATGACTATCAATGTTAATAGTCTCAACTCACCAATCAAAAGAGACACTGGTAGAGTGGATCAAGACCCAACAATGTGTGTGCACAAGAAACATTTAATCAAGTTTGTAGACTGAAAGTCAAAATGATGGCAAACAATACTTCCTGCAACAGGAACCCAGAAAAATGCAGGCATAGCTATTCTATTTGCAGACAAAGTGGATTTCAAGCCACAACTGATTATTACTCAAGCTTTTAAATTAAACAATAGAAGTCTCGTTAAAATTTTCAGTTATTGGGAAGTTATCAGAGGTTTGTATAACCAAGTGGAAGGCTGGAACTCAGTCCTGACAGGACTTACTGCAAGCCGGAAAGAGCTGTTGTATTGTCTGAGGTTCCTCCTAACACCATTCCTAATGGATTAACTCTGCTCCTGGTTCCTGAATACTGCTCACCACATTGTATGGCTGCAGCTATTCTTTATAATCCCCAGCTTTCAAAAATCTAGTAGTTCTTTTCTCTAGATTCAGGATGATGGGTGGGAGTATCTGACTGGTTAAGCTCAGATCTTGTGCTCTGTGCTTAGCTTCCTGAGAATGGGAGAAGTTATAGCTGTCTTTTTTTCCTGCTTCTGTGGAGAGCCACAAACCCAGATTTGTTATTTCCCTTGGATTGGAAGGGTAGTTTGATACCAGACAGCTAATAGGATAGCATCAACTGGAGAAGACAACTAGACAGCCTTCCTGGTGAGTGGCATGAGTGGTGCGAGTGGCGTGGACTCCAGAAAGAGAAAGATCAGCCCTTGCCTCCCGAGAACCTGCCACTCTGGGTCAGGGAGGATCCAACCAGAAGACAACTAGCCAGCCTTCCTGGTAAGTGGTGCAACGGGTTCCAGGAAGAGAAAAGTCGGCGCCTCCTATGAGCCTACTGGCACGTGGGCTGAGAATCAACACCCCCCCCCCTTAAGCAAACTGCTGGTTCAGAGGACTGACTAAGTTGATAGCAACTAAGCTACATAAAGCAACTAAATGTTTGTATTGTTTGGTTGATTTTGCAGGCCTGGGGCTGGCAGTGTGAGCATCTCTTGGGAGGATGACGGTATGCAATGTAGCAAATATGGGAGATTTCCTTCTAGCTTGGCTTTGAGGCCCAATATTGTTCTCACTGTTTTGCTTTATTTAATATTCTGTTTTGATTGGTTTTATTATGTTTTATTTTTGTTTTGATTTTGCTATACCTGATGGAATGGACAATTATTGTGAAGATAACAAGATACACTATAGCAGCTATTGTTTTCCTAGTATTCTGCTTTGAAGTTCTGTACCAATTCTACTGCTTTGTTTTGATTGACTTTGTTCTGTTTTGTTTTGTTGGGTTTTACTATCTTTAAAATAAAATTAAAAAAAGAAAAAAGGATAACATCAGCTGCTCACCTGGGCTGCCCAGGACAGTTCTGTGTTCCCTCAGAGGTAAATGTGAGTACTGAATTAATGTCATTTTCCCAGCTGCTTGGAGAAATCCAGTCTACAGAAAGAGAAAATGAGGACAACACATAAAACAAAACTGAAAGGTGAGCTGCTAGAAAAATGAAAAGGGAAAGGACAGGATGTTCCCTGGACAGGAGAGCTCTTGGGGAGAAAGGGAAAGATGATGGGAAGGCAGATTGATTTCTGCACAGTTTGAGCACTGGACATTTTCTTGGCAGATGACAGGTCTACCATCCATTTAAGTTGCATGAACTAGAAAGTCCTTTTCATGATTCTTTAATGCTATTATAAATTGGGCTTCATTCATTTGCTATCAGCGGGTCCCATCTGAGTGGGGGGTGGGCAGCAATACACCAAAAATCCCAGCTACTTGGGAGGCTGAGGCACATAGATTGCAAATTAAAGGCCAGCTGGGACAACTTAATGAGCCTGTCTCAAGGGCGTACGTTAGAGTCTTACCTAGTATGCCTGATACCCTCAGATTAATCTCTGATACCATACCAAAAGGTCCCAACTGGTTAACTCAGGAGCTGAGAAAGGCTTTGTGTACAATTCAGTAGGTTGTTAACAGTTTCCTCTTGATTTTTCTTCAATCCCAAAATAAGATTGGGCCCTCTGACATTCTGAATGGGATCAGTGGATGATCCAGGATGCTGGCGATCTGGTGCACAGCAGTGTTTTTGGCACCAGTATAAAATTTTTCCACAGACCACAGGGGTGGGGATGGCTTCAGGATGATTTAAGCACGTTTTGTTTGTTTTTAACTGGGTGTAATGGCGCATACCTGTAATTCCCGCACTTGAGAGACTGAGGCAGGATTACTGTGAGTTCAAGGCCAGCCTGCACTATGTAGTGAGACTGTGTCTGACAAATTATTTTGCACTTTATTATTACAAAGTAATATATAATTAGATACACAGTTTGCCATAATACAGAATCAGTGAGAGCCTTGAGTTTGTTCTCCAGCAACTAGACGGTTCCATCTGGAGGTGATGGGAGGCAGTGACACCTGCAGTGTGTTGCTATGTGGTATTAGGCGATACTATGTGTCCCCCCAAGCCCTCATATACTTTTGATGGGGCTGAGTCTGGCGTTTGTGATTGGTTTGTTGTCTAGCGCTGGGGTCGGTGATGTGAGTGCTGCACCTGCCCAGGGGTGGAGCTGAGATACAGTGTAAGGGAGGCGGATCTTCCTCTTTCGCTTTCGCCTTCTCTCTCTCTGCCAGCGCGCCTTGCTGTTTGGTGGCTGCTATGAATGGCCACCCTGCCACGCCATGCTGCCTTGGAGCCAGCTAAGTATGGACTGAAACTCCCAAGAAACTGTAAGAAATAAACCTTTCCTTCCCTAATTCTGGGCGTCAGGTATTCTGTCTCATCCACAAGTAAAAAGTAACCAAGACATATGTCTAATCTCATTTTAGTTGCTGTAATAGGAGCACACTCTGCTTCACAAAGATAGGCTGCTGGAAATGGAAGCAGGCTTTTCAGTGCTTTTGTGGCAGACTTGGGAGATTCCACTCTGACTTTCATCTAGAGAGAATGGATATTTGAAGTGGTCTCAGTGGGCTTTTAAGGCCATTGTCCTTTGTGATCTCAAATTGTTCTCTTCTAGCAGGGACAAAGTTAACCCAGGTGGCTTATTCACAAATGGGTCACAGATCCATCCCTTGCCTGTTGGGGACCTTTTGTGGTTTGGAAGTAATGCTCAAACTCTTAGAAGCGGAGATAGGTGATCACGCCCTGTCTCAATCTCTTTAAAATCTCTGCAAATATTTGGAATGTCAAAAATGCCAATATTCACTTGTCATCTTCATAATTCCAGTTTGACTTTGAATGCATCCAATTTATCCGCCAACTTTAACACAGTTTTTCTTCTCTCCTGAAGTGACAGATTGAGTTCACTGAGCAGTTGAATATGGCACAAGAGTGAGTTTTGGTTCCCCCCAATTTTTTTTTTTTATCTTTTTGAGACAGGGTTTCACTGTGCAGTTCAGGCTGGCCTTGAACTCATTTTGTAGCCCAGGCTGGCCTCGAACTCACAGTGATTCTCCTTCCTCAGCCTCCTGAGTGCTGGGATTACAGATGTGTGCCATTGGTACCCATTCTGTATCACTGAAATATGCTGCCAGCGATGACTATTTTCCTCCAACCTCTGGAGTGGCTCTCATACTTCAGAAACTCTGGCCAGTGATCTACCTTCTAGAAAGCCATCTCCAGTCTGTGTGTAAGTCGCCTGTGCTTTGCATCTGTGCCCTCACAGAGCTGTATGAACAGACATGAGTTAAGGGCACACACTTTAATGTGACTGATAATTCTAATCACATCCTGTAAAACCTTGTTGAGTTGAGGCCAGGTGATGCCTCTCAGGTAGCTAGCATTCGTCTGGATGACACAGTACACAGACTCATGTTCAGAAGTGATGTTTTTGACATGAGTAATGGAACCAGATATCCACCTGTGCATGGCAGCTGTTCCATCTACTCGCTTGGGCAATTTAGCAGGACCCTGTCAGAAAGTTAAAAAAAAAAGTCTGGGGCTATAACTGTGCAAAAGCCCGGAGTTCAATATCCAGTACCACTCACACATATACATACATGTGTATATGTGTGTACACACACAGTTTATTCTTTTTTTTTTTGATACCTTGAATTGAACTTATCTCACACTTGCCAGGCAGATGCTGTGCCACTGAGCTATACCCCTGGCTCCACAGTTTATATACATATGCAGAGTACCTAAAAGAATGTTCCAGGAATTAGACTAGTAGATTTCCAGACTGTGTAAAGCCACCGTACTTAGAGATAATGAAATATGATTTCATAAAGATAGAAAATCAGACCAAAGGTACAGAACAGAGTTCTAAAAATAGATCCATGCAATTGCTCATTTGATTTCTTACAAAGGTCCAAACTGACTCCAACATAGAAAGTGAAAATCTATTTAATAAGTATTGATGAACTGATTATCCACTTGGAATAAAATGAGCCTTGACCCTTACCTACTTTTTGTCATACATGAAAACTACTTTGAAGTGGATCATGCACTTTAATATGAAAGCTGAAACTATGAAGACTGAAAATAGAATGTTTTTATGACTGTCTGTTAGGTTAAAGTTTCTTACAGTTAACACAAAGAACACTCTAATTTTTTTTGTTATTTTGCTTTTTGCATTGCTGAGGAGCCGTGTGTGTGTGTGTGTGTGTGTGTGTGTTTTAGACAAGCTCTCTACCACTGTGCTACATCCCCAGCCCCAAAACTCATAAATAGGGCTTCACCAAAATTAAAAACTTGCCCTACCCGTTACAAACTGATAACCACAGTAATTAAGATGCAGTAGTAATGGTTCAGGGATAAATAGACTAGAGGAGACTAGTATACAGCACTAAGCTGCTTACAATATATCTGAATTACTCTGGTGTACAGAGGAACTTGTTAAAATTCAGAAAACATCAATCATAAAAAGATCCCCAGGAGAGCTAAGAAGAAAGGAATACACCCCCCGCCATGTTCCAGGGGTGGCCCTGCCAGTTGGGGAGAACCAGGAAGGAGGCTCCCTGACCTCAGCAACCAGCTGATTGGTGGAACACAGGCTGAGATGATAACAACTGAAGTAAAGAAACAACATAACACTTGTATTGTTTGATTGACTTTGCAAACCCAAAGCTGATAGTCTGACCAACTATTTAGAAGTTAACAATATGCATGTAGTAACTATTGTGGATTTCCTACTGTCTTAGCACTGTTTTGTTTTGTTTCATTGTTTTTTTCCCTTTAAAAGAAAAAAATCATCCATCCATATTGTAGCCATTTTGGCTACATTGGAATTAACTTTGGCTCACCAAGTGATACCATAATAAGAAAAGATAGCACTTAGAGTGGTAGGGGATAGTTGCAACTCATAGCTAGTGATTAGTATTTAAGAATGTGTGAAAAACTCGTGTACATCAGAAAATGGCAAACAACTGATTTATAAATTGCAAAAGACAAACGAAATTAATGGAGAAGAGGAAGGATGAAAAACTGCTTCACAAGCAATCAGGAGTACTAAAATACTGTTTTCTCCTCTGTTGGATTGGCATAAATTAAAAAGCCTGGTAGTGAGGGGCTGAGGCAGGAGAATTGCAAGTTCAAGCTTAGCTTGGGCAATTTAGAGATCCTGTCTCAAAAAAGTATGTGTGAATAGGGGAAGGCCTGAGGATGTAGCTCAATGTAGAGGCCTTAGGTTCAATCTTCAGTACAGCCAAAAAAAAAACAAAAACAAAAACAAACAAAAAAAAAACCCTACTGTGTGTTATAATTTGATACAACCTTTTTAGAGGAGAATTTATTTATTTTATTTATTTCTTTTGTGGCACTGGGGATCGAACTCACAACCTCGCACCTGCCAGGGCAGGCGCTTAAGCCACTGAGCCAAACTCCCGGCCCTGGTTTTTTGAGGCAGGGTCACACTATGTAGCTCAGGCCGGCCTTGCACTCGAGTTGTAGCCCAAGCCGGCCTCGAACTCACAACGCTCTAGAGGAGAATTTAGCATCCTAGTAATGTGAAAGATCTAATAACCTTAAGTCCAGAATTCTCCAGGTATTACACAAGAGATTTCCTACATGTGTATATTACAGAAACGTATACAGTATATGGTGTGATTAATAATGCCACATAACTAGAATTGGAAAGTGTTGATCAATGAATTGATGAATAAATTTTAAAGCATGAATTTCATGAATATGTCTCCCAGAGGAAATAAGGGAATTAGATAGATTCAGCAAGTATGAATCTTTCATGGTTGTAATCATGTTTTATAAATTCCAATAGGAGCACAATAAAACCAGTTTTAACATGAAAACCACAGAAGAAAAACTAGAAAGTTCTTGAGACTGCAAAGGAAAAAGCATTTTGTGGATGAAGTTGTTTTTCCTATTATAATATGATCATTTAACTTTGTCTTGTTCTATCCACAATAACAAATGATCTTAAATTCCACTGAAATGGTACTTCCTTTGAAGTAACTGCTTCTTACCACGAGAGGACAGCATTTGCGTGGAAATGTCTCCTGCAAAGCAGTATCCTGAGAAAACAGAATGAAAGAAGAAAAAAAAGCCAATTAATATTTAGATATGTTCCTATTTGAAGTAGATTCTGGGACTGACTTTCCACTGCCCTAGTCTATACAAATTTTAAGTCAGCTGTTACCAAAAATGATATCTGCAGTGTCATGGTAGAGTATTTCATTTTCATTGACTTTGAAGCGACTGAGCAGCTCCGTGCTGCAAATGTCAGGAAGATCCTGGTGGTAGTTTTCTTTCAAGGAGTTCGGGTGGTTTGTCAGTTTAGAAAGTAAGTGATACCTTCATTGTGGGAATTACTGAGTTATGATTATCTCATGAAGTTTTGTGACCTTTAACATAATGTTATTTAACAGTATCTCTAAGGAAAATGTCGTGCTTTGCCCTGAGGGCTGGAAGAGATCCCTTCCGCATGTTCTGGTTAGACTTTCCACTACACTGCCTCTTGTTCCAGCTCCAGCTTCCACCCACTCTGTGGGGGCAGCGGGATGGAAAGTCGTGAAGGGCTTCCTGTTTTGAAGTTAGCACCAGACATACACCAAATTGTAAGCTTAGATGACAACAAAATACATGGTAAGAGTCTAAGATAGCATTTGATTTGCCCACAGTATTTAGCACACTGCCTGGTACTTCCAATGTCTCAATAAAAATAAAACCACTCAATCCATTTGCCAGTAAAAATCCCATAGCAGCTCCAAACAGCTTTCAAGAATTAATTTAAGCCAGATGTGGTGGTGTGAACCTATAATCACGTTACTCTGGGAAGTTGAGGCAGGAGGATTACAAATTGGAGCCCAGGTTGAGCAATTTAGTGATTTAGCAAGACCCATGTCTCAGAAATTTAAAAAAAAGGCTTGGGAAATAGCTCATTGTGAAGGCCCTGGGTTCGATCCCAAGGTTCAGGGGTAGGGGGAGTTAATTTAGTAATTAATTTTGCATTCAGAACTATTGATAATCTGGCTCTGCATAATCGTTCAACTTTATATATTAACAGTACATTTCTATATGCTCAGCATACCTCATATACAATTATTATCTTTTGTACTTTATGTGCATGGTCATTTTTTTTTTTTTTTTTTTTGTGGCACCAGGGTTCAAACTCACAACCTCGAACCTGCCAGGCAGGAGCTTAAGCCACTGAGCCAAACTCCTGGCCCTTGATCATCCATTTTTGAGATACTGTTTGCAAATGAACCCAGGGCTCATGTAATTTAAAAATTATTTTCACAACTAGTATCTGAACTTGGAAGTATATGGCTTCAAACTCCTGACTGTGTTACATATCTCATCTTGCCTCTTACAAGCAAATACTTCTCTGTCTGAGCTACTCTCGGTTTCTTTTAAGGCTAATAACTTTTGCATATAGTCTTGCTTTCTCCTGGAATGCCTTTCTTCTCTGCTTTTAGCAGTTACATCCTTCTTGTAGTTGAGACTCAGCTTTAGTCATCACATTCCCGAATCCATTCACTTATGCTGTCTGCCTCTGCTCTGAGTCCTGAGGAGTTTTTCTTACATTGTGTATGTGGGTTTTTTTTGGGGGGGGGTAGGTAATTGCTGATGTTACACTTAGAAGAACCATTGCCTTGAGCAATTCTGAAATCCGTTTTTAGGTTGAACTTCAGTAAAGAAATGGTTCTTCCAAAGTGGGGCAGCAGAAGCATAGCTCCTTTGACCTAGGGATAAAGTCCTTAGGAGAGAAAATACTGATTAAAGCACCAACTAAAGTTTCAAAAAAACTCTCAAGTTAGAGGGATTTGTGGGACCAAGAGAACGAAACCATTATCAGGATAGACAGATCAGACAGAAACTGTTCTTAGGGCTAGATTTGAAGTGAACTTTAAACCCTTGCAAACATAAAGACCAGAAAGACCCTTGATAGTGATGGGGTCACAGACCCTGCTCAGATCACTACACGGAGAACTGGACGCCCAGGACAGACAAAGCCAGGGAAATTACACTACTTAGAATTGTCTTCTTAAATAGTAGTGAACTACCTTAAGAGAAATTTTGATGGATGACATCTCCAAAATTTTGTATCTTTCTCAAAAATTTGAACAGGACTCATCTGTTGCATGAGCGTTACCTTTCTTAATGACTTACAGTTCTTTTTTTCTTTCATTTTTCCAGTTGCTAAGATGAAAATTTTCCAGACTAAATAATGGTTCTCTTTTCCTGACAAGAAAGAGCTCTTTAGTGATATGGCCTTATTAGTTTCCCATTTCAAGTATTTTCTTTTTATTACTCATTTTGAAAATGTGATAGAAGGAATGGAAATTGGCATTTACTGAGGAGATGCTAAGGTGCAGACAGCTTTTTCACCTGAATTATCCTATTCCCAATGTAATCCCTGTGGTCTGTTACTATCGTCCCCCTTTTACAGAGGAGAAAGTGGAAGTTGCTAGAGATTGAATAACTTGTAGTGAATGGGGAAGCTGAGATTTGAACGACGTGAAGTCTAGTTTCCTGACCCCAAGGCTTTCCAAGTTAGAGTGAAGTATAGATACTTTTTAGAGAACATTTCCATAGACTCCTCGCACTGAATAAAATTTTATGTTTAAGTGAACAAGCATAAATGTAGATATAAATAGCCCAGGCTTCTGGCATTTATTTAACCCCAGAACTAAAAGTAAATATGCAAATAAAGGGCTGGGTGTGCTGGTGCAGCTTATAGTCCTGGCTATTCAGGAACCTGAGGAAGATCACTTGCTCACAAGTTCCAGATCAGTCTGGGCAACATAACAAACTCCCCTCTGCGTCTCTGTGTCTCTGTCTCTCTGTCTTTCTGTCTCTGTCTCTGTCTCTATATATATATTTGCTCAATATACATATATACACACATATGTATATACACACACATTTATTGCTCACAAACCAAGCGTTTACTGAATACATATACTAAAACTTTGGTTCGCAAGTGTAATTCGTTTCAAAAACATGTTTGTAATCCAAAGCCCTTGTATATAAAAAAACAAATTTCCCCATAAGAAATAATGGAAACGCAAATGATTCATTCCACAACCCAAAAATAGTTGTATAAAAATGATTGCAATACATATAATACAATAATGAAACAGTAATATAGAACAATAATGCAAATACAAGATACAAAGAAAAAAAGACAAATTAACCTGCATTTATCTTAGAAAACTTCCATGGTTGACGTGAGATAAGAGAGAGGAGGGTTATTGAGTAGGATGATTTTCACTCACAGAATCACTGCTGTCTGTGGGCTCAGTGGGAGCTTTTTCTTTCCCTGCAATTTTAACAAGGAACCAATCTAATGATACTTGCTTTTGCCTCCTTGTAAGGATTTTATGGAAACCTGATATTGCTAGTCTTATTCGGGTGGGGCTTTTCTATAAAGTTTTGCACTATTTCCCACATTTTAAACATCTCCCTATATCTCATTTGATGCAGGGTATTCCTCCACCTTTTCTCCTCCTCTGCAGACAAGATCGCCATGATAACCGCTTGCTGTTGGGAGACCATCTCGTGTAGTCCTGCAGTGAGTAAATGAGAATGAGGGAGAAGACAAAGACGTTGGTTCAGTTGTGATCATGTGGCATTTGGTGTTACAGACTACTCATACTGCAAGACATTGCTTGTTTATAAAGTTAAAATGTAGTGGAAATTTTTTCTTGTCTTGAGGAGCACTCACAGAACCAGTTACTCAGGCAAGCTTACACAGCTGAAGGTTTTACTGTGTGTGTGTGTGTATCACATATATTTGTATGTACACACAAATGGAAGCAGAACTTCAAGTCAATAAAATGTAAGCAAACAATAATAGTATTATTGTTGATTTCACTGGTAATAATTATATAGTCGCTTTCCAGTCACTGGGACAAAATGACATAATTTAAAGGAGAAGAGGTTTATTTGGCTCACAGTTTTAGAGGTTCAGTCGATGGTAGACCAGCTCTAAGACAGGTATGACATAATGGGAGGATGCAGCAGAAGAAAACTGCTTAACTCATGGCAGCCAGGAAGTGGAGAAGAGAGGAGTCAGGGACAAAAATACACCCTTCCAGCTCAAACTTCTAGTGACCTACCTCTTCTGACCAGGCCCCACCTCTGAATACATGAGGCTTTGGGACGTTGTAGGTCTAAACCATAACAATAGATATTATTTTGTCGAAGTAAAATGGCAGCTTACAATATAAATACAATTTGGACTAGGACACAAATGGAATCCTTTTACGGCTTCTCGTCACAGAAGTCAGACCTCTTTCAGAGCCTCCTGATCCCTTCATTCTGTGTCTCCTGCCATGGTTTTGTGCCCTCTCTCCTCTATTTTTGAAGGCTCCCAGGCAGCAGCCTCCTTAGCTCAGCCATGAATAGCACTTGTTAACAGTGCTAACCCCTTTTTAATGTCTTTATCACCCTCTGTCTCTGCGCACTAGTGTGATGTGTGGCCCTTCCTGACCCTCCTGTTCCTTTGCCAGCTGATCAACTGGCAATCTGTATTGTGTAATGTTGGTCCTGTGACAGTCCACACAGATAGTGTGACTTCTTGGAGGAATTTCATGCTGCACAAATCACATAAACTGTTTTTCTTAAAGTTTATTATTTTTGGAAAATGCTTTTATTTATTTATTTATTTGTTTGTTTGTTTTTTGTGGCACCAGGGATCAAACTCACAACCTCACACCTGCCAGACAGGTGCTTAAACTACTAAGTCAAACTCTCGGCCCTGGAAAATGCTTTTAAATTCTAGGTTCACTGCACATCCACTTCTTGAGACAAAATACCTTACTTTCAATCAGCACTTTTCTGGTATGCACAGCCCACACCTCCACTACATGGTAGGGACAGATAGAGGTTCCCATACCATTTCATCACCATCCTGCAGCCTAGATTATGGATCTGACTGAGATACACCTGATGGCATACACAAGCACTCATTCAGCAAGTCTGCATGTGCACCGAGTAGACCTAAGCACCCCCGGAGATTGGTTTTGAGGGTGCTGCTCTGATGCAGGGCAGTGCAGGGAGGTCTGGTGTGCTCCGTTCCAGCCCAGCCCTGCTCCAGGTGGTCCGGAGGCCTCTCTAAGGAGGGCTGTGTCTGTTTCTCGCCTTTATCCTGGGCACTGCCAGTCTGTCCCTTGCCTTGAGAGGTAAAACCATAACTAAAAATCAAACCGTAGGCACATTTTTACCTGGACTTTGCCAACTGTCCTGGACTGACCGTTCTCATCCAATAAGTAAGGCTGAAATTCCAGAAAAATAAACACTGCAGAAACACTTGAAACTTTGCACTCACTCACTCTTCTCCCTCTCAGTTGCAAACCTCTAATACTTCTTAAGTTGCTCTGTGTGGGTTCAAGTGCCTATGTTGATGATACTTGCTACAAGGAATTAATTTTACATTTTAAAATAATATTCTGACTCTTAAAAAAACCCACTCTGGGCAGGATTTCCAGAAATAAATGCTTACCATGGGAGATTTTAGAAAAAAAGGAAGGTAAATTAGTGACTCAATGCTTTGAAGCATCCTGTAACTTCTAAACATCTTGACATATGGGGCAGACCTCTTACAGATTTCTTAACTGTTCTATTTCTATATCAATCTCTTCACTGGCTGGATTGCAGTTGGTGAACCAGGACTGGTTCAAACTAACCCGTGAGTTTTTTCAGGTTTCTATAGCAGTGGCTTTCAAACTGTGACAGTAGCAGTCACAGCCTGAAGTAGGCCCTCAAACACTGGGGTCTGGCACTATCGACCTTTTCCCGATCTGCTCCGTGGAGGGTATCTTGCTCTGCCTGGTCACTAGAGCAGTAGTGACTACCAGCGGGCAAGGAACTCACATTCTCCAGCCCAGTGCCTTCACGGTGGGGGTCACCAAGGGAAAACACAGACTTAAACGCCAAAGAGCTTTGCTTGTAGCAGAAATTTTCTCTGAACCTGCCACAGCAGGAAAGTTAATCAGCACAGTGGAAGAGAAAGACCACAGGATCTTGGCGCTAACTAGATGTGGACTGGCTGCCACATTATAGTGCCAGTCAGGGAGGCCCTAAAGCAAGATGGTGAGGGTGATTCTGCCAGTGGGCAGAAATACACGGGGTGCATCAGGTGATTCACTTTATAAAGTGAGAAAAGGGACCTGATACCCAGATGGCATAGGCTCTGGGCCAAGGGACAGTGGTCTGGCTACTTGGTCAGGGTCTGGAAGGAACCAGATTGAAAGGTCTGTGGCAGAGAAATCGGTGGTGGGGAGTAGCATGAGGAGCACACTGTGGTTGAGGGCAGAAAGTGAGCACATCTTGAGTCTTAAATGAATGCCCATCGAGGATGTGCCGTGTGGAGGAAGCACTAAACAGTGAGGCCCACGGCATCTCTCACTGTGGTGGATGTGGACAGTGAATGCTGAGCAGCCAGTGACACCACTAGAGACCAGGCCAGCTGCTTGGTGCCAGATTGATTTCCACTTCAGTTAGTCCTGACCAGAATCAACACCTTCTCTACCCCGTGTCTGTTAGTACTGCCCTTTAAGGGCTCATGGGATACCTGATGTAGTTCCATGGGGTCTTGCACAGCATTGTGGCAGTGAGGATACAACTATGGCATCCACTGGTCTTACCATTCCTTGGATTAACCAGAAGTAGCTAGTCTTCCTGGGTGAGTGAGCAGACTGCTGAAGCCTGAGCTGGGGTGCCAGCTTTGGGGGACCTGTAGGGCTAGGGTGCTGTCCTCCAGCCTGCAGTGTGTGCACTAAATCCATGGCTGTGCTGCTGTTTCTATGAACTAGAATCTCTTCTCAGGTGCAGGAGCCAAGGGATGGAAGTAGACAGGGAGCCTCTCACAACCACTGCTTTTCAAGTTGCAGCTTTAGCTTCTGCCATCTTAGTGGTCCTGGTTCCCAGAGGAAACCAGGCAGTTATTGAACTTGAAGCTCTGACTTTTACCAGGTCATTTTAGGCTGTTTCATCAGTGGCCAATCCGGCAAAGAAAATAACTACTGCCTTGGGCAAAATTAACTCTTAATACCAAGAAGAGCTAGAGTTGTTCCTAATAGTGGAGTGTGACTAGAACCCAGTGGATTCAGTAGGTGTTCTTGGTGCTTTCATACTCAAGAGATCATAGTAAATGGGCCACTGTGACAGTAGGGTCTGATGATGTTGTGACAGTGTCACTTGACCGGCTTGAGAGACACCTAGGAGGTGAGTAGGTGTGTCTGGGTGGGTCACCAGGGTACTACATCTGGTCCCTGGCCCCTTTCCCTCTGACTCTTGCCCTGCTCCCTACTTCCTGGCTGCCATGAGTTGAACAGCTTCCCTCTGCCACACCCTTTTGCTATGATGTTTCTGTCTTCAGCCAGCTTACCATGGACTGAAGCCTCTGAAACCATGAGCCAGAATAAATCTCCTCTCTTTTAAATGGTGTATGTCAAGTATTATTTTTTTGTCAGCAATGGAAAAGTGACTAACATAAAGGCCAAGACACCTAAGGATTCTGGACTGAAGTTCTCTGGCTCTACCCCTCAGGCAGGCAGCCCAAAGAGATCAAGGATCGGCAGTGGAGGGGGAAATGACAGTCTTCATCTTGGGATGCATTTTCCAGTGAACCCAAGAATGACCACCTGCGCAGGCATAGGATCTGGAACCCAATGGGAAGACCCTTTGTGGTCAACTATGTCAATCTTTGATGAATATGTGAATGAGTAACTCCTCACAGTGCTCTGGGGTATAAGTGCTCAAGTTAAAGGGTGTTTGACAACTGCTTAGAGATCCCAGGGGAGCCCATTGATGCATGGCGCCCACAGCTTCTGATTCAGCAAGGTTTTCCACATGTCCCTCCCATAAGACCAGTGTTCTGGTGGCGAGGGCTCACAGCTTTGGAAAGGCACCAAACCTTTACCCTGTAAGCCACTGCGTCACCAGCAGAAACTCATTTTGACTTCAATTTGGAGCAGCAGGGAGAAATACAATCTTGCTTTACCATTTTCCTTTTCCCAAGCAGAAGAGCTAAGTCAGACATGGCTACAATTTGGATACAGTGTCACTTTCACACTTTATTAATGCGCACATAAGCCAGCTGAATGTTTTTGTAAGTGACCAAATGAATTTCACTTAAAAATTATCCCATGTACCTTATTCCCATAAATTACCAAAAATAACCAGCAAGTATAATATGATTATAGTGTTGACAGTGGACTAAGGTTCAGCAGGATGAATAATTGCTTTCCATCTGCCCCTTCCATTTCTCTCTCCTGAGATCCATTGTTTGGAGATGAATTCCTGACATACGAGCTATCTGCTCGAGATAGAAACAGAGGCCTGATGGACCCGGAAGTGTTTCGTGCTGAATCATGAAGGCAGAAGCTTTGCAGGCAGGGACAGAAAACCAATTAGTCTTTCACTCTTAATCCTTTTATTTTCTCTTAGACTTGATGTTTTAACAGTGTGGCTCAATGGTTCTCAGCTGATACGCTTCCAGCCCGTTCTACAAACAAATAATAATTACTATACAATCACTACTGGGACTTAACTCTTTCTCATGGTGTCTGTTATAGATTAAAAACTGGTGGTCAACTTAACACCAGCTGAACTGAATCAGCTTGGTGCTGAACGTAGATGGCCCACCTGAGGAAAGTTCCCAGCATAAAAGAAGTTACATGGAGAGGAAGGAGGATAGCGTTGTGGGTTCTCCTGAGTGTTGTTGTTTGGAGCCATTTGTTCTGGAGGAGCTTGTGGAGTTTCTTCCCTGATATGAATTTGGCCATTATCATCGGAGGAGCTTGGGACCTTGTTGCTGAGAATGGCTGCGGTTCACTTCAGGGGAGCTCTGCTCCTTACCTTGAGCATCGCTTCCTGGCTCTGGAGGAGACGATGTATGTGCTGTTCAATCTCCAGGAGCTCAGGACCTCATTGTCGCTGAGGATGGCTGGGGTACTTTTCAGGGGAGCCCTGGTCCTTATTTTGAGCATCATTTCTTGGCTCCAGTGTAGAACCTGATGGAGTATTTTTGGCACTCAATCTGAGGCGGCGCAGAAAAAGCAGGAGAGGGGACAAAGCAGAAAAGGCCTTTAATGTGGGCATGGGAGAGCTGAAAAAGGGGGTGCAGGGGCTCTCAGAACAAAGAAGTGGAACTACTTTTATCAGTTCTGGCTGAGGGAGGAATTTGAGAGGTGGGCAAAATGACATATTAACAGCCGAATTTTTTTTTGGTACCGGGGACTGAACTCAACAAGCTCATGCCTGCTAAGCAGGCACTTAGGCCACTGAGCTAAATCCCTGGCCCTATTTTTTGAGAAAGGGTCTCACTATGCAGTTCAGGCTGGCCTTGAACTCACTTTGTAGCCCA
This sequence comes from Dasyprocta punctata, assembly GCA_004363535.1. Classification (NCBI taxonomy): domain Eukaryota; kingdom Metazoa; phylum Chordata; class Mammalia; order Rodentia; family Dasyproctidae; genus Dasyprocta; species Dasyprocta punctata. The sequence continues at coordinate 8,439 of RJWM01025689.1, read as the reverse complement.
GGCTGGTCTTGAACTCACAATGATCCTCCTGCCTCAGCCTCCCGAACGTTGGGGTTAAAGGCGTACGCCACCACTCCTGGTATTAACAGTTGATTTGAAGGAGCATCTGCCTGTGCAAAACAGGAGACAGAAAGATTTACTGGGGGTTGGGGTGGAGGTTTGGGGAATTGTGGAGTCTTGGGATTGGAGAGGGCTTGGGCACATACAAAAAGGGAGCGGGAGGTTTATCTCTGGATTGAGAAAGAGAACATAGAAGTCACTCTTGGAGGGCTGAACTGTTTCTCTGGGGTCCGGTACCAAGTTCGGTGGATGTCGTGTTACACATAGCTAAACCCCAAGCTAGCAGAATCTATCAGAACCCTCAACCCACTGGCACAGCTCCTTCACCCCGCTGGCATAGACTTTCCAGCTTTCACCACTGACATTTTTGCCTTCCCAGCGCAGATATATAAAACAGACTGGCGTGAGTCCTTGTCGTGGGCTCTAGGCCTCCAGTTGGACTCACAGGAGGCATGGTCATGGGTTCCGGGTCTTCAGCTGGACCCATGCAGGACATTGCTGTGGGATCCAGGCCCTTGGCTGGATTTTCTAGGTCATTAGTGCTGTGGACAGATTTTCCTGCACTTTCTTGTATTTAACTCTGGGTGATCATCATAAAGTAATATTATAAATTCTGTGTCCTGTATGTAATTGTTCTCCTTGCAACCCCGGCCAAAACAGTGTGTATGGGCACATCCACTGGGGTCTCATTCATCTGCTGATTGTTCAGGCCTGTGTTGTTTAGAAAAACTGTTCACTGCTCTGATTTTTCACTTACATGTTTGAGCATAAAATTTCCCAGTAAAAATATACAGTTTTCTCCCTTAATGACAAAATTGTACAACAGCTGTATATCACTATTAGCAACCTTCTTGCTTGTTCCATTGTTTTGAATGTGCCTGTAGCAGTCTTATAGTTTTACCAGAAATGAAATTGACTCCCATCATTATTTGGCCACAGGGTAGTGCTGGGTTTCTGAGATGCCACGGTACTGTGTGTGCACTGCCAGTTAAGAACCATGGTTCCAGCTGTAATGATGTCTGTGTTTCCTAAGATAAATTCTCACTTAAGACGATGACTGTATATCTGTGAAAATGTCCTCCTGCAGTGATGACCAGCAAGCTCATGGCAGGGCTGTCTGAATGATGATGTTTATAGCTCAAATTCTGTAACATGAGAAGTTAAGATAATTGCTAAGCTGAAAATTACTTCTGTCCAGCAAAGGAATATTTGATTTCTGTTTGGCTAAAACAATAACCCCAAAGGTTATGACTGTATTGTCCTATAGGATAATTTTATGTTATTTATTTTTATTTTTTATTAATACAAGGTTGTAGTACATAATGATTACATTCTTTCTGGGGAGATGGCCCATGTATGTACCACATCTTAGTTCTCTTTTTTAATCCCCTTCCCCTCTTTCCCTTCCCTCCCTCCATCACTTGATTTCCTCCTTTTGCAAAATATCTGTCTCCCTTTTTCCTATTATCTATCTTTTATCTTGCTCTTTTTGCTTATATTTTGGGTTTCTCATATAAAAGAAACCATGAGATATTTAGGTTTGTGTGTCTGATTTACTTTGCTTAATATTATGGTCTCAAGATACATCCATTTTCCCACAAATGACTCAAATTTATATTTCTTCATGGGAGAGTAATACTCCATTGTATATAAATACCACATTTTATTTATTCATTTGTTGATGGACATACAGGCCACTACTAAGATTTAGTTATTATAAATTGTACTGCTATAAATATGGGTATGCATGTATCATTATAATATGTGGTCTTTTCAGGTGTGGTGGTGGTATGTGTCTGTAGTCTCAGCCTTTGGGAGACTGAGGCAGGAAGACTGCTTCGAGTTTGAGGCCAGCCTGAACTACACAGTGAGAACCTGCTCAAAAAAAAAAAATCATATAATACGTGGTGTTCAATTCTTTTGGGAGGATACCTAGAAGGAGAAGAGCTGAGTTGAACGGAATTTCTATTTTTAGTTTTTTAACATTTCTCCATACTGATTTCCATAATGATTGTACTAGTTTACATTCCACTAACAGTGTAGAAGTGCTCCTCCCCCACCCCTGCAGCCTCACCAGCACTTGTTATCATTTGATTTCTTGATGATAGCCATTCTTTCTGGAGTAAGACTGAATGTTAGTGTTCTAATTTGCATTTTTTAAATGACCAGAGGTGTTGAAAAACTTTTTATGTATTTTTAGCCATTTATACTTCCATTTCAGTGGCCCATTTTTTGATTGGAGCATCTAATTTTTTCTGAGTTCTTTATGTATTCTGGCTATTAGTCCTCTGTCCAAGGAGTAGCTGCCAGTTTTTTTCCCATTCTGTAGATTGTCTGTTTGCTTTATTGGTTGTTTTCTTTGCTGTGAGGCAGAAGCTTTTAATCTGGTCCAATCCCACTTGTTGATTCTTGATATTACCTCTTGCATACTTCAGGTTCTGTTTAGAAAGTCCTTGCCTATGTCTGTGTCTTCAAGAGTTCTACCTGTTTTATCATCCTGCAGATTGTTTCTGTTTTAGCAATCAGATCTTTGATCCACTTTTGTTTTAGTTTAATACATGATGAGAAATATGGGTTAGATTCATTCTCTTACATCTATATAGCCAGTTTCCCTAGCACCATATGTTAAAGAGGCTGTCTTTCCTCCAGCATACATTTTGGCCCCTTTATCAAAGATCAGATAGCTGACTGTGCTTGTTGTCATTTCTGCATTCTCTATTTCCACTGATCCACATGTCTGTTTTTGTGCCAGTACAGTGGCATATTTGTTTATCACTACAGCTTTGTAGTACAACTTGAAATCTGGAATCTTGATGCTTCTTGCTTTGTTCTTTTTGCTCTTTTTCTGGGTCTCTGTGGTTCTATATGAATTTTAGGATTGAGGCCCTGGATGTAGCTCAGTGGCACAGTGCCTGCCTGGCAAGTGCGAGGCCATGAGTTCAATCCCCGGTACCAAACAAAATGAAACGAAACAAAAAACCCAATGAATTTTAGGATTGTTTTCTCTCGTTCTGTGAGGAGTACTGTTGGTATCTGGATTGGGATCGTGTTAAATCTTTGTATCCAGTTGGAAGTATGACTGTCTTGATTTTGCTTGTTCTACCTATCCAGGAATAGGGGATATCTTTCTGTTTTCTGATGTTGTCTTCAGTGCTGTAGTTTTCATTGTAAAGATCTTTCATTTCCTTGGTTAGGTTAACTCCTAAGTGCTTCATTTTTCTTGATATTATTATGAACGATTGTCTTGGTTACTTTTCTCTCGAAATAAGTGGCAGAGGCAGCAAGCCCTCCCTAGCTGTGCAAGCAGCGCTAACCATGCAGTCTTTGCTGTCTTACCCCGGGAGGGTCTGGCCATAGCTTTGTCTCAGAGGACAGATTTTGTCCTCGTTGTTTCTGGAACCGCCTTCTAAGTACCCTGCAGTAGACAAGTTTCCAAGGTAGAGTGCTTCGCAGAGATCTCACTTGCTGTGCCCCCTGCCACCCCGAGGATCACCTGAATGTCAGTTGATCTTACGCTCTCACGCTGTGGAAGGAGCTGAGGCGGGGCCGGGGAGGGACGGGCAGAGTGTGTGCCATGTCATCTGTCTCGCACGTGGTGACAACTTGCACAAACACTCCCATCGGCTCCACTGAGCATGGCTCATGCACCTCCCCTGTGTGACCAACCCCTGGCTGCTTGGTTCATTTCTTCTCAACACAAAACCTAAGGTCAGATTATATGTGCATCTGTTTAGGGTTCTGTTTGTCTTAGTTCGTTTCAGTTCCTATTCATTGACTGCCTTCTATGTGCAATGCACTGTGCTAGGTGACAAGAGATATGTAAATGGGAACATTCCAGCTCCGGTCCCCGGTGATGTGTATTGCCTAGTGAGGGCCAGGTAGGCAGATGGAGAGGTGATTTGTACCTGGAAAAAGAGAAAAGCAAAGGGGACATGAGAGAGTTTTAAAAGTTATTTCTAGGGAGGAGAACAAGACGCCAAGAAGAACCCAAGCCCTTCCTGTGAGTTGGCGCCATGTGCGGGCTGCTGGGGGGAGAACCAGATGCCAGCCCCTTCTGGTGTGTGGGCTGGGAGATAAGAAGAGCCAAAGCATCCCCCTTGCCCCCCGTCAGTGACCTGCTGATGTGGAGAAGCACAGGCTGCAATGATAGCGATTGAGGTAAAATACAACTTAATGCTTGTAGAGTTTAGTATCTCACTGACTGTGTAGGTCTAAAGCCAGTAATCTGAGCATCTATTCAGAGGATAAAAATACACAGGGGGAATCGCCTTTTGAAGGTGGTAGCCATTGTTAATTCCCTATTGTCTTATTTTGCGATCCTGCATCATTTTCATTGCTTGGTTTGGTTTGGTTTTATTCTGTTTTGTTTTGTTTGATTTGATTATATCTATTGGCATGGGCAGCTGTTTCAAAGATAATAAGATATATTATGGTAGCCATTTTGGATTTGCTGTTAATCTTGTTTTGAAGTCCTTTATTGCGTTGTTTTGTTTTTATCAGTTCTGTTTTGTTTGATTTTTACTATGTCTGCAGTTATGGGCAGCTATTTTGAAGACAGCAAGAGGCATTATGGTAACCATTGTTGATTTCCTGTTCTCTTGTTTTGAAGACCCGTATCACTTACACTGGTTTGTTTTGATTGGCTTTATTCTGTTTTATTTTGCTTGGTTTTATTCTCTTTAAAATAAAAATTATTTAAAAAAAGTTATTTCTAAATGGTATCTACATAGAGGATACAGCATTTGAGAGAGAATTTGTAAGGGGGACCAAATTCCACTGTCCGGAGGCATGCTTTTCTGGGAAGGTGGAGAAGAATTAGTCTTAGGAAAAAGGGTAAGAAATAGATCTTAAGACAGGCGAGGGAGGCAGAACAAGCTTTGCATGTTGCTGTGATTTAACTGTGGTTTGTTTTCCCTGAAACTCCTGTTGAAATTGGATCATCACTGTGGTGGCGTCAGGAGGTGGGACCTCTAAAAGGTGATTAGGTCACTCAGAGGGATTAATGCCTCGCTCTTGGGACTAGATATGTTACTGCTGAAGTGGGCTGTGTAAAGCCGGCCCACCCCTGGCGCTTTGCCTCTTCCACACACGCCTGCTTGCCCCGCAGCTTTCCTGCTGTGTTATGAAGCAGCACAAGGCACTTACCAGCTGCTGGCACTGTGCTCTTAGATGTGTGGCCAGAACCCTGGACCAACATGAACCTCCGTCCTTTATAAAGCACCCACTGTGATCAGGGATATAGCTCAGTGGCACAGACCTGCCTGGCAAGCGCAAGGTCATGAGTTCAATTCCCAACACCAAAAAAAAAAAAAAAAAAAAAAAAGTGCACAGTGTGTTAGCCTTGTATTACTGCAACAAATACCTGAAGTGATCAATGTTTTTTGTTTGTTTTTGTTTTTGTTTTTTTGTCTTTTTGAGACAAGGTCTCACTATGCAGTTCAAACTGGCCTTGAGCTCCCTTTGTAGCCCAGGCTGGTTTCAAACTCGCAATGATCCTCCTGCCTCAGCCTCCTGAGAGCTGGGATTACAGATGTGTGCCACCACACCTGGCTTGTAAAAAAAGCCCACCTCGGTGTTTTTTTGTTTTGTTTTGTTGTTTGTACCAGGGATCAAACTCAGGACCTTGCACTTGCCAGGCAGGTGCTTGTGCCACTGAGCTATACCCCCAGTAGTAATCAGTTTTTAAAGAGAAGGGTCTCATTTTGGCTCCCAGTTTTGGAGGTTTCAGTCCGTCATCAGTTGGCCTTGGATCTCCTACCAGGTTCCACCTCTTCAGTGTTCCACACACAGGCCTTTGTGGGCAGCCCAAGGTCCAAACTATGTCTCTCTGTCCCACGTGTTCCGTTGTAGCAACGGGAAATGGACCCGGATGTGTGAGAAGCAGGGAGTGAGTCGGCGGACGGACGGCTGAGTGCTTCAGAGCACCACGAAGTGGGGACAGTGAGGTCAGAGCGGAGAAGCGGGGCCTCTCGGGTGCGCGCTGGCACGGTGGGTTAGAAAAGGAGCCGCACAGCGGGGTGCGCAGCTGTTGGCCTCCGCTGCTGGCCAGGGCCCGTCCAGTCCGGCGGTGAATTCACGTGGGAAGGGCCTTTGGGCGCAATGCTCGCTTTCTAAAGGTTCGGGCTTTTGCTGCCAGTGGAGGCGGCCCGGGTCCTGAGAGCATCTCGGTGGGTGGAGGAACGCAGTGATGGTCAGTGTGACGGAAAGCACCGAGGCCCGGGTGGGAGTCTAGCATTGAGTATAGTGACCCCTTGGGCTCTGAAGGCTTCCCGGGGTTTTCTAATTTGGCTCTCCACAGATCCTCAGGTGGTCAGCGCTTTTCCTTACGAGGACGGTGGGAGGAAGGGCTGCAGGAGACACGGGGCGGGGAGAGAGGGGAGAAGCGGCAGCTGCAGCCTGGGCCGTTCTTTCCAGAGGTGTCCCGGTGCCAGAGGTGGAGGAGCAGGGGTGGCAGTTCAAGGAGGAAGAAGAAAATTCCAGGGTTTCCCTTTTTTATTTTATTTGGAGTGAAATAAACTGAGGGTCAGGGAAGGAACAAGTGGCAGGGAAGAGGCCGAAGATGCAGAAAAAGGGCCCTTGGGGTGGCGCGTTCCAGGCCCGTGGTGGTAAACCCACGGCACGCGTGCCTCAGCCGGCTTTTGGCAGCGTGGAAAGCTCTAAAAGGTTTACAGCCGCCATTGTGGGGAAGTGATGCGACAGTGACCCGAAGTGGGCAGTGAGTTGGTTTTGGTGATGAACCAGGTTGAGACCAGGGGCGCAGGGGGAGGGAGGAGCTGCTTCAGCAAAGGAGTGAGGTGGTAAAGGCCCAGAGAGACGCTGGAATGGGGAGGAGGGAGCCCGAGGAGCACATCCTAGCTGTCCATCGACTGACTGTGAAGGAGACGTGGTGCTATGGGCTCAACTGTCCCCTACCCTCAAGCCGGTTTTTTGTTTTTTGTTTTTTGTTTTTTTTTAAAGACAAGGTCTCACTATGCAGTTCAGGCTGGCCTTGAGCTCACTTTGTAGCCCAGGCTGGCCTCGAACTCACAGCCATCCTCCTGCCTCAGCCTCCCGAGTGTTGGAATTACAGTCGTGAGCCACCACACCGGACATACCCATGTCGAAGTCTTAACCCTAGCATCTCAGAGTGTGGCTCTATTTGAAGAGGGAGCCCCTTTAAAAAGGTAGGGAAGTTAAAGCGAGGACACAGGAATGGGCCATTATCCGTGTGACTTGGTGTCCTTATGAGAGGTGATTAGGTGGGACCCAAGTACTCAGAGCAGAGGCCACGCAGAAAGCGGCCTTCAGCCCTGGTCGAGTAAGCTCTGCTGCGCTTCAGGACTAGAGGAAGGGCTCGGTCTGTGCCTTGGTGAGAGCGTTGGGAGCAGGGGTCCCCTTCCCACCTGTGCCGAGACCGAGCGGCCAGCAGCAGGGGCCCTAGGAGGATGTGAGGCGCCGCCCAGGAGACCTTAGGCAGGAGGATCTGGGCTATGATCTTGAGGACTGTTTCTTTTATTTATAAGAAGTAGCATTTTCTTACTGAGGCGTGACAAAAAGAATCCCTTGGCAGGGGCGGCCTCTTCCAGATGTTCACCTGCTGCCGCCAGGAGAAGCGCACCTGTGTTCCACGAGGGCTGAGCACCTTCCCAGGGCGGGTTCAGCTCACTGGGCCTAGTGTGCCCTGCTGAAAAAGAACCTGTATGTAGGTAATACGCTGGGTTCCCAGACTCTCTTGTGGTCTCCCTAGGTGTTCATTGTTCCAGGGTGCCCGTTGGTGAGCCACCAGTAGAGGGAGGAAGTCGGCAGGAGGAAATCAATGATCCCAAATGCCCGGCTGGTTGGCCAAGGTGCACATTACAGTTTGTGTTTACACGTCCCCCCAAAGCCTCACAAACTCTTAGGGCTTTTTCAGAGCTGGGTGAATTCCGAGTTTGTGATTGATTCACGGTCCTGTGCTGGGTGGGACTCAGGGTGCCAGTGCTCCACCATACCCCTGCCCCCCAGGACAGGTAGCTTGCATTCAGCATGAGGGACAGACGGAGGTGTGCTCTCGCCCCCTCTCTCGCCCTCTCTCTCATTGCTTTTGCTGTCTTCCACCACCATGAATGGTTACCCCTCTGCCATTTGACACCCAGCCTTGGAGCCATCTGATTGTGGACTGAAACCTCCACAAACTGTGAGCTAACTAAACCTTTCTTTTAACTTTGGGTGTCAGGTATTTTGCCCAGCAATGAGAAGAAAATAACTAAGACAGCGCCAGTTCTTACTGTAGACTCTGGGAAATACAGCTCATGGGATCTTGCAGCCTGTAATGGAAATTGAAAACAGGAAAAGGTAATCTCTAGGGCTCTGTCATTTCCAAACATTACAGCTACACTAAAACTCACCTAACTGAGGATT
>RJWM01025688.1:0-29011 GCA_004363535.1 Dasyprocta punctata | reverse complement strand
GTGGGAGCAATAGATGCTGCTGGAAGTTGATGAATCCAGAAAATAAGCATATTGTTTATATTTATGGTGAGTACCACAAGGAGGATGACTATCTTTCCTCTAGGAGTGAGATGGGAGGATAGAGAGGAAAGAATTTTTCTTTTTATTTTATACTTCTTGGTACTTATTTGTATAATTTGGCTCTGAATAATTTTTGAAACAGGGTAAGGAAGAGCCTAGCCACATTTGCACAACCAACTAACTGTTAATATTGAGGGGAAGCAACTGGCCACAGATAGTTATTGAAGGTTCTTTGAGTAAGACTAGATAACTAGGAGTCTAAGATGGTACCTCTTGGGGGTGCATATGTAAACAAGATCCCACAAAGTCACCAAGCAGAATATCAGAAGAGAGATAAGAGGAGGACCTGAGATCTTAACAGAAAGATCTTTTTCACCCTAGTATTCCTAAAGGATGGGACTTAGATTAAGCCAGATGATGCAGGATGGTAAAGTTAGAAGTGGGCTCAGTGAGGACTCTGAACACCTGATCTACAGGTCAATGTGGCAAAACTAGAAATGCAATGAGGCTGGGCTTTTATTGATTCTGTTAATGTCAGCTTAGGACAAAATGTCACACACTACAGTTCCACAGCAGACTTTGGGAGATGGGGCAGGGAGAGGAGAGCCTGTTAGAGACCCATGGGGCAGGAGCTGGACACCAGGGCCTACTTTTTGGGATAGAAACGCTAATCTCATTAGTAGTGGAGACTGGAGGTCGCCCAAGCAGAGGCTGGAGGGTCCTTCCCTTCAGAAGCTGAAAGTTTTGCTAGCATCCCAGAGATCCACCCTAAGGTATTCTAGTCTGTTCACTGCTCTTCTTCCTTCTCCCCTCTCCCTTCTTCCCCTTCCCTCTATCATATCCTGCATGCTGACAGAGTGAAAATGAGCAGAATCACTTACTCATGGGATGAACTTGAAGCTACAGAAGTTGCTTGATAAATCACAGGGCAAATCAGTCTGAGCATCCACTGATAAGGTGCCTCAGGCCTGAAGGTAGCCTGAAGCCCTGGAGCCTGTTGGATGCCTCTGCACCTGGATCACTGAGACACACTCTTCCCTCCGCTGGGAGGCCGAGGACTATCTCCAAAAAAAGGCCACTGCTCGTCTTCATGCCCGTGGGGAAGCATCTGGTTCGGTTCTCAGCAGAGCCTGGCACAGGGTACTCACTCAGCTTCCGTTCTTCCTGCTGCCTGGTGCTGACAAGCAGAGGGCTCGGCTCTCCCAGGCTGCCATTTCTCATCCTCCCTGGAGCACCACATTGGCTTAATTATTTTAATTGAAAAAAATAGGCAACTAATGATTGCAGCTCTCTCTCTCTGCCAATACACAATGGAGCCACCAAGCTAAAGGAACTGAAGTCCAGTGTGGGAATTAAAAAGCCTGGCTGCCTCAGAATGGCTCTCACATCTGAGTTGGAGCAGGGAGCACCCACCCTTTTGGAAAGGGATAGTTAGTAGTTAACATAGCCATTGTCGATTCACTCCCTCTGCCCTGCGTGGGAAACCCACCTCATGGTGCTGCTTTAGTCAAAAGAGTTCTGGAGTGCCTGTGATTTCTTGCTCAAGGGAAAGAATAGCTTTTTGCATAATTCTGAGAGCAAGCAACATGCCTCTCTACCACATCCTGGAAAAATTCGGAGATACACAATGCATTAACTGAATAGAGGGCCCAGCAAGCAAGCCGTGATAAGGAGATGTGTGGCATGCCACAGCTGGGCTCCTGCCTGTGAAGTGACATAAAAGCCCAGTTAGTGCTGGGTACCAGCTACATTTTTCTTGTCTACAAATTCCACTTGCGGGAAAGTGGCATGCAACAAGGAAACACTGTGTCTGCCGATCATGGGAATTGGAGATTTCCAGGGCATCGGTGGGCAGGAGGGGTCTGTGCAGAGGTAGATTGGGGAGCTCATTTTCCGGTTGAAGAATTTAGACACAGGCTTGTGGCTCCTAAGTTCATAACCCCTCATGGATCAAAGGGGAGATTTGGTCCTTGGTGAGCCTATGTGGGTGGGTGGAATTTGAGGGTCTGTGATTGTGAAGATTGCAACATGAAAAGAGACGAAAGGCACATAATTGAGCCCCAACCAAATAGCAGCATCTTCCCCCTTAGACTCTCCCCTTCTCTGACCATCTACTCCACCATATGGTGGGGTCCTGTACTCAAAGAACGTAAGAAGGGCAAGAGCAGAGCTGCCCAAGTGAGAAGCTTTCTGCCTACAGGTCAAGGTGTCCTCCACAAGGAGCCCCTCATCACGCTCCCACTTGCCCCGCTCCTGTGTTCTAGATCTCAGGTTTGGGTAGAGGACGTATCTGGCATGGAGTCTCATGACCACCCCAGAGGTGCTCACAGTGGGTGCCATCATGACCACTTTTCCAGAGGAAAAAATTGGGGCTCAATAGCATTACATGCTCAAGGCTGATGGAGGAGTGGCCTCTTAACCCTCTAAAGAGTTCCTGGACCAAACTGACAAAGCTTCATTGGAGAAAGAATGTTCAAATTTATCATATGCATGGAGGCAGGCCCACATGAGTCAGAAGCTCATATACCTCTCTGCGATAGGAAAAGGAGAAGCAGGGATGGGAGCAAGTTTTAGGAGGATAGTAAATAATTCTGGGGGGCTGGTGGGGGGAGTTGCTGGACTTGAAGAAACATACAATGACCTGGGAAAATGTTTTGGGTCCCAGAACAGTCAGTGGACTATAAATAATTCTCTCTGGAGTAGTGAATGGGACTGAAGAGAAGACAAAGTTGTGTGAAAAAGTGCGTCCAGGTGTGCTGACAGAATTCAGTCTTCCTTCCTGTGATGTGAGTTTAGTTAATAAAAACTCAGGAGAGGGACCAGCATTAATTGTTTTCTTCTTTGGTGGGTCTAGGCCAGCGGAAGCAAACCTATGGCACACGTGCCGCATCGAGGTGTTGGTATCATTGAAAGTGCTAAGAGGTTTGCCATCACAGGTTTAGACTGTAAGCAAAGGTATATCAGAGTGAAGGGGCTTCCAGCATCTTCTACCTTTCCACATCCCTTTAATTTGAAACAATCACATAATGGAGTACTACTTGGCCATACAGGAAGCCAAACTTGAGTCATTTGTAGGCAAATGGATGCACCTGAAGACGATAGTTTTAAGTGAAATAAATCAGACCCACAAACATAAGTATCACATGATTTCTCTTATACAAGAAACCCAGAGTAAAAATAAAGAGCAAAATAAAAGACAGATAATAGGAAGTAGGGAGGTAGAATGTCTTCAAAGGGGAAAAGAGAAGCAAGAGATGCAGGGCGTGGGGAAGGAGGGAGGGGATAGGCGATTAAAAACAGGAATCAGGGTGTGGTAGGTACAGGTACCGGCCCCACACAAGCAATACAAACATTATGTACTGTGACCATGTACCAAAAAGAAAGGAAAGGAAATCAAGAGATGGGTGGAGGGAGGGAAGAAGGGCAAGGGGATGAAAAAAAGGAATTAAGATGTGAATGCACCAATTCCCCCCAAAGGCTGTAAACATTATGTACTGTGGACGTGTAGTAAACAACTAGAAGAAAAAAAAGAAAAAAAAGATAAAGCAGTCAGCACACTGGCGGGCTGTATTTTGGGGTGATGGTCCCTAAGTTCATTCATCATGCAGCTAGCAGAAGCAGGATCCATACCCTGCCCTTTGAAGTCTTGCTCACTGCTCCTCATTCCCTGCATGGCCTCTTCCATGGCTGTGCTGGTCTCTGACCATGCATCACCCGCTTGGCACCTCCCCTGCTCTGCACTCCCGTGTGCCCACTGGTCTCAGCCTCTAGTGTCTATGCACCGCCCCCCATTACTGCTCACAGGCTGGCTTCCGCAGAGCTGGCTGGCGCTGCTGGTGTCCTGGCTTTCCAAACTCCTGGCCGTCTCTCCGCCTGGATTCTGACCCTCAACTTCAGCCCACTCCAGGTCTGACAGTCTCAGGTTTTGGCTCTGTCTCTGTGCTTCACGCTCAGGTTTGCAGGAGAACTGACCATGAAGCTGGGCTGCGTTGGTGGGAGCTGGGCCAGGCAGCAGGTCACTAGCCAATGACCGCTCCACAGAGGAGCCAAATCAGATGGGCGAGGCAAAGGCAGAAGCCAGAAAGTAGAGTCAAAGGTGCATCAGATGCAGCTGGGTGGGGTGGCGGTGGGGGCAGGAATGTGTGCAAAGGTCAGCTGTGTGAAAGCCGAGGGGACATGCCAGACAAAAGCAGCTGAGACGGTGATTCTGGAGGTCACTCCGTGAGCCCTGCACATCTGCCATGGGGTATTCTGTGCAAGCATGGCCAAGTGTGCTTCACCGGCCCTTCAACCTTGTGACTCCCAGGAGGTATGAGGAAGACAGACACAGTCTAAGAGGGAGAGATGGGGAAGAGTTTTACAGCTGGTTCGACTCCTGGTTCCCCAGGAAGAGCAGAGCAGACCACTCAGGTCCACTCTGGGAAGCTCCGGCGCTGGCCACAAGGCTGAGAGAAATGAACCATTGTGGACTCAGTGGGCAGGAACAAGGCAGGCAGGGAAGCAGGTGTTTAGTCTGAGCGATTTCAGCAGGTTCTGGGGTACTGGGGCTGCACCTGGGGCTCCAACACGTTGCTCCCAGTGCAATCAGAATGGGTGTTCAGGGTCCTGGAGTGTGAGAGCCTAGTAAGGGAAGAGACTGGGGCTGTGGGCTTAACTGGCTGCTTGATAAAGAGAACAAACCAGTGTTCAGCCAGTGCCTCAAAGTGGGTGAAGACAGCGTTCATAAAAACCATATTACAACTGGATTGGAAGGGACTCCTGATTTCACAAGTAATACATAGAGGTCGAAACCAGTGAAAACCGATTTGAAAAAGTGACTTCCCAATGTCACAGGGGAAAATACTATTAGTAGATAAGTCTGTATTTTTCAAGAACTTTGGCTATATCAATATTTACCCATAAACACTCATTAATATACACATTATTTTCTATTTTATAATAATAATGAAAATAGGAATGTACTGTGACATAAATTCCTTTTTAAAACCTTACAAATATATCACAACCTTATTCCATATTGATTCATAAGATTGATACCATTCTTTATTTTAATGTCTGCATAGTATTACATAGTATGGCGCGATCATAATGTATTACTGATTATTCTTATGCTAATTAATGTTTATGTTGCCTTCTAGTTTTTACAGTTACACTGACACAGTAAACACTGTTCATGTTTCAATGACTGTTCTGGAGCATAAATTCCTGTAAGTGAAATTTTTGAATCAAATATTATATGCATTTTAAATTTAATTAGGAACTATTCAATTTCTCTCTAAAAAGATTGCAACAGTTTATATTCTCATATCAGTTTATGACTAGACATTAGACATTATTGATCTTCATTTTTCCAATCTAATTGGTGGGACATGTGACTTCATTTTAATTTGTATACATCTGATCACTAGAGATGTATGTAGGTCTTTTTAAATGGTATTAATATTTAAATATACTCATCTGTAAATTAACTCATCTCTTCTCAATTAAAATTTTTTTCTGTGTACACTAAGAATATTGACAGCTAACAATAAAATTATAAATATTTTTATTAGGAGCTCTTTCTGGCATCCACAGTCTCCTGGTAGCTGGAGGACTGGGTAGAGGTGTTGTGGGTTCAAGTCACTGATTAAGTAGTTCCTAACCTTTTGGGCATGAACTTCTTTGAGGTTTTAATAAAGCTACTGACTCCACACACAATTTTGATTATGATTTCAGAGTTCTTCCAGAGTTCCCGAAACCTATCATGAGTTCCTGTTTATTCTTTCTCTGCTTAAAAACCTGTGTTGATAGATATCTGATCTAGGTAAATGTTTCCAGTGATTTCTGCCATTAAAAGTGCACCCCTGATGCTCTCCCCTGTAAAAGTTACCTGGGAAATTTACCTGCCCCTTCCTAGAAAAGCAGCCTTCTCCACTGAAAGCTCGAGCCCTGTGTAATCTCTGAGAGCCAGGGAGACGGCAGCCAGGGCTCTGCACAAGACCCATCAGAGCTGGAGGATGGAGTAGGATTGTGGTCAAGGTGCCAAGACAGCCAGAGATGCGAATCTGCCCACCTCCAGCGAGCCCATAATGAAGGATGGTACACTTAGCAGTGTGATTCTACAAGGACTCTGGAGGGGAGGGAGGAGTGAGGAACTCGGACGTTCAAGGCCTCTTCTGGGAAAACCAATAGATCAGTCTTGAGGAAAAAGGTTTGAGGGTCTCTCCAGAGTGTTGGTTCTCCCTGAGTGCCGGAAATGAAGAGTGCTCCATTACAGGTAGCGCAAATCCTTGCACATCCGGGAACTTCAAAACAGATGCAAACATCCTCTGTGGTTATGTCTCTGTCTGATGAAAAAACTTCCTGGGCAAATCTAATCAATACTCGCAGACGTGCAAAGAGCGCTGCTCTCAGCTTGAGAAATGTCAGCTTTAAGTGGTTCTGATCGCTTTCCACAGGGCCTTGACTACAAAAGGGTCAGCTTGGAGCATAAAGATCAGCACATTCAGCACTTGAATTTGGTAATATCATCTAAACACCCTCAAGGGGGATTCAAATCCCGTCTGAAGCAGGCTCGCCCTCCTCCTATGGATCCAGCTCCTCCATTTCCTTTCCTCACCTCTGATTTCCCTCTGGTATCTATCCATATATGCAACTGTCAAACATTTTGACTATTTGTGCCTCCAAATATAACTAAACTTGATCATAATCCTGTCTAGAGAAATAATTAGCCAAGATTCAGCTCTTAGAGGAATATGGAGAATGAACCACCCTGCCTCCCAAAATGTAGGTCAATCTAATTTTAGCAGTAGGCTTCATTTCTCCCAATCAAGATGCTATTTGTTGAATTTCCTGTTTCTCATAAAGCATTTCAAGCGAAGAGGGGCGAGATTTGTACCGACAAAGGATATCTGGATGAAGTGGAGAAGGGCTGCTCGAGTTTCAGGCATAAACAAGAGGATGTGGGAGGGAGTACTTAAAAAAATACCACCCGATCCATGCTGAGTATAATACCTGCCCTCCACGAACTTCTACTATAAGAAAGTTTTATTGACAGTGGTGAGTTGCCAGTCAATGCACTTTCAGATAAAACATTTGCTTCATGTGCGAATCTAACACATAGCAAGCCCATATGGAAATAAGCCCTGTTGAAAATTCAGTCTCAGTCTGTGGTTTTTCTGTTTTTCTGGGCATTAAATCTTGACAATAATAGCGAGGTTGTATTAGGCTGGTTGTGGATCTTTCTAACAAATTACCCAAGGCTGGGAAACTTTATAAAGCAAAGAGGTTATTTTAACTCTTTGTTCTGCAGATCCAAGACTGAGGGGGTATATCTGGCTGTTCCCCTCTTGCTGGCAGAATCCCAAAGCCAAGGTGGGCATCACATGGTGAGAGGCAGGGAATACACGTGTGTGGCACCGCAGACTGGGCTTTCCTCTCTTCTTCTGAAACAGTATTTAATCATGGGAACTCCACCTTGATGAGCCTATCTAATCCTAATCACCTCCCAGAGTCCACACTGCTAAATACCATGATTGGATTAAGTTTTCCCCACTTGATGCCTCACAGTGTGGATTAAATTTTAACACATGAACCCTTGAGGAACACACTCCAGTCCTACCTAAACCATAACGGAGATAAATGCCTTAATCTACATATTCATATGAATCACTGCCCAAATATTTTTTTAATCTTGAAATTTACTCAAAGACAAACTGACAATCATTGAGACTGCATTCTAGAAATTAGAATATTCTTCATATAGAGCTATACATATATCATGTCTTGGAAATCTGATATCAATTTCATGTTTTTCTTCCTCACGGGACCAGCGAACTGGTAGTCAATGGGTCAAAGAGAATAGTCTCTCTTCTGGTCTGACCTTGAATCTTTTTTCTAGAGATTTTTGCCAGGTGGCCTGTAATGTTATTATTTAAGCTAGAATATTTTTTCTTCTTTAATTTGTAGGAAATCGTTAGCTCATGTTACATTGTCTTTCAACTCATTTCTTCTCCCCACTTCTACCTTGGCTCTGTGACTGTATTTTCTTTTCACTCTCCACTGCAATCAGCATTTTTCATGCTGTGAAGATAGAAGGGGAATTTTAAATTTCTTTCAGTGGAAAAGTTACTTCTTACTTGGTGTATAAAATGAGAAATAATTTCTTCATCTTCCTTTCTTCCTGCAGCAGAAATATATCACACAATTAACATTTTCCTTTACCCCCATTCTAAAACATTTGTAATTACATTAAATTCTAGTAACCTAAGAAGTGTTCCTCCTTAATATATTATACCATAATGCATAGCCCGATGGGCAGATCTTGATAAGTAAGCAGTATTTTCAATAATATGCATTTTTAGTAATTTCCAATTATTTTTGTTAGCTTTCTGTTACTATAACAAAATACCTGAGACAATCAATTTAAATGGGGGAAAGACTTATTTTTTGTTCATGAATTTAGCGGGTTCAGTCCCTAGTCACTTATGCATTTTATATTGAGAATGTGGAGGCACAGTACATCATGATAGGAGCATGTACTGAAGGAGGCCTGTCTATCTCATAGCCATCAGAAAGGAAGAAAGAAGACAATGATGTCCTTCAAGGCCACATGCCTACTAACCTAACTTCCTCCCAATAGGCCCCACCTTCTAATAGTGCCATGGGCTAGGGACCAAGCCTTTAGCATATGGGCCTTTGGGGGACATTCTAGATCCAAGTCATAGCACTGAGCAACCCTAGACCATTGTCATTAGAATCTTTGGGAGTTCTCATAGGTGGCTAACCTCTCTGATTTGCTATGTGTTCCTAGCCAGGCAGAAGTATAAAACTGGCCTAGTTTACAACAGCAAAAATAAGTGCGTGGAGTACATTGCATACTACTCAAATAACAAAGGCAGGGAAAATTTTTCCTTTCCTGAGGTTAGGGAACAGTGTATAGAAGAATGGGTATTCTAGAGCCCCCTGAAAGAGAAGAGCTCAAGGAAGAGGCACATTCTAGGCAGCAGTGGACCCAGGCAAGGTCCATAGGTCGGTACAGGGTAAAGGGGAATTCATTTCATATCCTGGTAAGAATGAAGGGGGCAGCCTGGCTTGCTCCAGAATCTGTGATCCTCCACTTTTCTAGGATTCCCAAAGCCATAAACTCTTGCAGAGGGAAGGCCTGTGTTGATAGTGAGATAGTTCCTAAGCAGAGGAGAGAGAGTCCCTGGAGTGGTAGCCCCTGATCAAACAGCCCATCACAAAACTCTCCAAGGCCATCCCAAACTCTTGCATATAAGAATCACCTGGATACTTTCACCTATATGCTATATTGGCCCCCAATATTCTGATTTAGTTAGTCTGGTAGAAGGTGGGAACCAGACAAAGATATGTTTTATGAGTCCCCAGACAATTCTAATGTACAGCCAGAGTGGAGCACTGTTATGGTTTGTGTTTAGATGGCCCCCCAGGCCTCACGCAGTCATGGAGGTGGCTGAGTCTAGCATTTGTGATTGGTTTGTTGTGTAGTGCTGGCACTGGCTGTGTGACTGCTGCACCCACACAGAGGTGGAGCCGGCACACAGTATAAGGGAAAGCAGGAGGTGTGCTTTACCCTGCCTTTTGCCCTTTTGCTCCTATCCTTTGCAGCAGCCGTGAACAGCCGCCCCTCAGCCATGCCACCCTGCCTTGAAGGCAGCTGAGGGTGGACTGAAACCTCCAAAAACTGTAAGCTAAATAAACCTTTCCTTTCTTCATTTTGGGCATCAGGTATTTTGTCTCAACAATTGGGGAAAAGTAGCCAAGACAAGCACCACTGAGCTGGCCAATTGGAATCAACTAGTTAGGAGATTCTTTTTTGACCTTGTGCTTCAATTTCCTGATCTGTCCTCAAGTATGCTGCTGAGCTGAGGTGGTTCTCAGGCCTCTGCTTCTGCATCAGGGATCTGGTTCTCTCTCTAAGCTTCCCTGTTGCTCCTTTCCATAGGTTTTCCTTCATATTTTCTCTGTTGTGCTTTGGTTCCTGTGGGCCCAGATCTCTGCTAAGTGACAAAGACTGCTAATTGCTTAATCAGATAAACTAATTGCTGTTAACACTACCTGGGTAAAGGATTTGCCATGCAAGAAAAATAGTGCCTCAAGCCAGTTAGACTGTGCTCCCTGAGGTGCAGTGCCTACTATGGGAATTTCTGGCAGGGCTGTCAGTGAATAACAGGACTCTGCAGTCTATCCAGGCCCACCACAGAGGACCTGGTCTTTGGGAAGAAGTAGAGACTGAACAAAGAAAAGGAGCCCTCTCCTTACATAGCTGTGTGAACGTGGGCCATTGCTGGGTCTTTCTGTGATTCAAGAGAGCAATGCTTCCCTTCTAAGTCCTTGCTAAGGGTCTACCTGAAGGTATCAGATATTATAGGTGGTCTACAAATATTAGTTTCTATTTTTCCTCTTGCCAATGGCCAGATCCAAATGTATCTTTTGGGGGCCACATCTCACTTTTAACACAGGAGACTCAAATCTTAGCCAAGCCAGTTCTCTCACGTCCCATACTTGTATAATTAAGTTTTTTCTTTCAGGCTTTTCTATTGTAAAATATATGTGAAACAAACTTTATCATCTTATCCTTTTTAAGGGTAGATTTCAGTGGAATTAAGTATATTTATATCATGGTGAAACCATCACCACCGAATCATGCATCCACATTCAGAATTTTTCTCCTTACAAAACTGCAGCTTGGCAACTCTTCTTACAAAACTACAAGTTGGTACAGAATTTTTCTCCTTACAAAATTGCAAAGCTGATTTATGTTAGCTTTCTATTGGTGTGACAAAATATCTGAGACAATCACTTTATAATGAAATAAGATTTATTTTGACTCATCATTTCAGTCCATGGTGACTTGGCCCTTTTCTTTAGGCCTGTGGTGAAGCAGTTCATCATGGCAAGGACAGATTGGGTCAGGGTTCCAATATCCTCTTCAAAAGTGCATCTCCATGGACCTAACTTCCTTCTAGTAGGTCACACATCCTAAAGGTTCTACCACCTCCGAATAGTGCAATAGGCTGGTGACTAAGGCTTTAACCATTGGCTGTTAGCAGACACTTAGCAAAACTCTAGCACTGTTAAAAAGTAATTCCCCATCCCAGCCTCCCTTAAGGTCCTGGAAACCACTATTCTGCTTTCTGTCTGTATGGGCTTGACCAATCTGTGTACCTCCTACACATGGAGTCATAGCATCATTACTTTTGAGATCTAAAGATTGACATTTATGTTTTTTCTTGTGAAATTCTCCCTTGATTTATTATTTTTATTACTACTATTTTATTATTAATACCAGGATTGCAGTCTTTCCAGAGCTCTAGATCCTGACTTTGCTATCCAATAAAGTAGCTAGCATTCCCAATCTAGATCTTGTGCAGAGAGAGACAGAGGGCCCTCAGTGGCTTTTTTGGAATCATATACAACATGTTTAAATAGAAGGTCAAAAGACAAGTTTGCTTCTACCCCAAAACGTTAGCATGATCTTCATAAATTAACCAGTGTCTGGTTTGACTATTTCAAATCAACCAAACTGTCTCCCTGAGTCTATAATTTCTTTTTAAACTGGATTTGCTTTTTTATTTTCTTTTTTGGGGGGTTGTTTTGTTTTGTTTTTTGAGACAGTCTTACTGTGTAGCCCAGGTTGACCACAAAACTCATGGAAATCCTTCTCAGCTTCCAGAGTGCTGTGATTATAGGCCTGCACCACAATGCCTGGTGAATCTACAATTTCTTTATCATTACATTCTGTGCCAGGAACCACATTCCTGTCCAACCTCCATTCTTTTTTTCTTCTTAGTAACAGAGCCTTAATTTTTAGCTCCAGTAACCCCAGTTTCTCTGAAAGCCAGATATAGCCATGTGTCTTCATTCTGGTCAATGAAGTGCAAGTAGAATTGTTTAGTAGAACTTCAGGAAAATCTCCCTGAAAAGTAAGTGACTCAGCTGGGAGGAGCTGGCCTCCTCCTCTTGCCTTATGTTTGAAATGCGTCTGTAATGGCAGGGCTTCCAGTAGCCATCTTGGGTCATAAGATGACCTTGAGAATGGAGAGTACCAGAAACCTGGTCTGTGTTGACCTGACCCTTACCACAGAAACCCAGGGCTGCCTGCTGCTGAATTTGCTTATAGGAGAGAAATATAAGCTTTTATTTTGTTTAGATTTTTAAAACCTAATCCTAGTGAATGATAAAAATCATTTTCATTTTGTTAAAATACAAATGCTCTGTGTCTTTCTCAGAAAGAAGAATAGGAAAAAAGAGGGGGAGAAAAATAGAAAAGAGAAGAGGGAGGGAGGAGGGAAGAAGGAGAGAAGGAAGGGAGAGAGGGAGGAAAAAAGCAAGGAAGGAAGAAAGACAGGAAGGGAGGAAGGAAGAGATCCTTAGATTTTGGTGGAAATCTTGGATTTCTTTCATATCTGGAAGATTTCTATATATCCACAGACTTTCCATTCTTTGAAAAATAGTTTGAGAGGTCACTGAGAAGGTGTAAAACAAAAAGGAAATTTGTCAGCATGCCTTTGAGTAGATCTCCTGGTGGTAGGAGCTAGAAAAGCCTTTCTTTGGAGTCTTAGGCCATTTCTAACAGTTTCCTTTGAAATCACTAATTATGCTCTAAAAGAGAAGGCGTCACTGGAGCCAGAACCAGCAGCCAATTACCCATGAGAAATCACTCACTGTGTGGGCTGTCTTCTCTCTCTCTCTCTCTGTTCGCATAATTTCAAAATGCAATTTCTAGAATCATGCTAAATACTTGTAAACAAGAGATTGGTTTAATTGCAAGGAGGAACCATTTCAGGGATTAAAAACAAGAGCAGTTTCTTCTTGTTTTGTTGGTAACAGAGCCATCAGTCCTCTCTAGCTTAGACCTTCAGTTTCCTTCCATCTCCACCCAGGCCAGGGCCTGCTGTGGCTTTGCTGAAAGGCGCTGACTTTAGAAGCAGCGGCAGTGGCTGCTATGGGGTAGTGGAAAGAGCATAGCACTTGGAGTTAGAAGACTCAGGTTCAAGACCTGGCCCTGGTAACTGTGAGGCTATTCCCATCAGCAAGGGAGACACCTTCACCTCAGTTTCCTTACCTCAAGAGTGGCACCGCCACCTGTGGTTGGAGGGCTCAGTGGCCGATGGGTGTGTGTAAACTGCACATTGCCCTAATGGAATGTGAGCCTTGGGGGTACAGTGATCCAATGCTTCCTGAATTCCCCACTATGCTAAGCCATGCCTGGAAGAGCACAGAAGTGTGCGGTAGTCACTTCTGCCCCAACTGGTGCCATAACACGAACTGTAAAGTGGCCATGGTGTGGGCTGACTGGGCTGACCCCAGCTGGCTAGTGCATGTTTCTGCACTTAAACTGAGGACCTTGGCTGGGAAACCCAGCTCTGCAGCTCTCTCGGGCTCCTCCCAGGCCCGAGGACTGGCTGGAGCCCATCCTTCTCATGGTAATAGGAAAAAATGGAAGAAAAAGAAAATCTAGTGTGCCTGTGCTAGCCTCACCCCATTAGTCAAAGGAGGAGGAGATGTGGCCAGGCCAGGGTTGGGAATCTCCCGATGTCCACTGAGCAGGAAGATGCTGCCAAGTTTCACGGCAAGAGACACGGATAGACCAAAGGGTGAAGAATCGGGCTATTAATGCCACTCCCTCAAAGGTGCAAGTACGAATATGCATGTTGTTTGAACAAGTGAATGAAGTTTTTTGAATGAATACAGACAAATTCAAGACCCTGGAAATTCTCAAGTTGAGCTGAGGCCTCTCTTTGACCATGAAGGCTCCTCATCTTCCCATGTCTGTGACTCTTACTGATAGAGGTGCAAAGCAGCTGCTGCAAGACCATGCAGACAAAAAAACCATCCCCCAGCTCCTTCCGCCTTCCCTTTGGGCCCCTTCCTGGCTCCCCATCCTTTCTCTCTTCCCCCTTCCCAGCACCTAATTCACTAGTTTGCACTCTTTATGCAAACCAACTGCTGCGAAGACTGAGGTTATTCTCTGGATGTTACCTACAGATATGGGGTCCATTTCAGAGGTGAAGGAGCAAGTGCATCTGGGGGCTATGTTTCTACTGCCCTTCATCACAGAGAATTGCTTGATTGCTTCTTAAATTGAAGCACACAAAAATATGTCCCTTAAGATTATAGTAACTATCAAGGGCTTGGGGTATAGCTCAGTGGCACAGCGCCTGCCTAGCAAGCACAAGGTCCTGAGTTGGATTCCAAATACAAATACAAAAATAAAATTATGATAACTATCAAAACAGACTATTGAAGGTGAAGTCACATTAGCCATAAAGCAAATGGGAAAGACATTTTCTTTATATTTTATACTCTCTGGTGCTGAGGGGAAAATAACAGATTCATGCTATTTTTGTAATCTGTTCTTGAAAGGGTTTGGAGACACAGTCTGTAGCATTCCCTCCTTCTTGTATTTGTGCTTGTGAGCCCTAGAGGGATGGAGCTTTGCAGGTGGGAGACCAGGCACGGGCTGCCGGAGAGAAGCCAGGACCTTGCCGGCCCCATCTCAAATCGTACCCTTTGGACAGAGCTTGGCCACCCAACTCGGGAGGTGTTTGTTTAAAAAAGGACAGGAAAGCAATTCCTCCTTCCTCACAACAACCCATGAAAGAGAACATGAATGAAATTAACATTCCTCTCTGCTCACCTGGAATAAAGTGTCACTGGATTAGTAAAAAAGCGATTACATTCAAGGCTGAATGAGCAAACTATTTCAGCAGATGGGAAAGTCTTGTACTACTGATTTTGGGGGGTTATTTCCCTTGTCTTTCCATTTCTTCCTGCCTCCTCTGAGCTTCCTGTGGGCCTGGGTTTGCAAAAACAGTGTGTTTAGGGGAGCACAGCCTGGAAGACACTGTCCTCTTCGGCATTTGCAATTTGGTTTTTAAATGTTGTTGTGCAGCAGGGAGAAGCAGAAGGAGAAAGTCTATGAGTTCAGATGGACTTTGGGGCGCAGGAAATGCTTTTCACAGCTCTCTGCTGAGAAGGCCTGATAAGTCTGTTCTCAGTTTATTTCTGCTGCAGGGTGATATAGGTGGAAGACAACTTGCTTCTAGTTTTACTTTGCACAATGGCTGGCTGGAGTGCTTTCTCTTCTGAGTTGCTCTCTGAGCTCACAACTGATCACAAATCCAGTGATTTACTCCTGGGAACCGACTCACTCCATGGTCCAGATTCTGGAATTCCCAAGCTCCTAATTTATTGCTGAGACAGAAAACTGGTGCTGTGAACGCACTCACATGTATGCATGTGATTGTGCATGTGTGTGCTGAAGCAAGGACGCTCAGGAGGAGAAAAATCTCAGAGCCAAATGAGGCTTCCAAAGAGCATCATCTGCCTTATGCTCCTGTCATTCCAGCCACAGAGCACAGAACAAACCATGAAAAAGAAAGTCCGGCCCCTGATAAATGGAGGACAAATGACCCAAATGCCTCAAAGTCACTCCAGCCTTGAGGCTGGTAAAAATGGGCCTGGAGGGCTGGGGTGACCTTGAAACTCACGGCTTGGCAAAAGCTGTCAGGAGCATGGTTGGACAAGTCCTCCAGCCCTGGTCAGTTACCGCCTTCACCAGCCTAGGAATCAGGACCCAAGGGAGGGTTTTGCTTCAGCCTGGATCCCAGCTCCCAGCATTGCCTCCTGCTCTGTCCCCCTGCCCTCGGTGTGCAGGGGCGCTCCGCGGATTGCAGCCTCTGCCCATTAAAGTCAATAGTGCTTTCCTGAGAGCACATCTTCAATATTTCTGCAATTGTGCCATAGCCAGCTAATGTGTAATGCTGTAGTTTAATAGTCTATTAAAACACAGCACTGCACATTAAAATCTCTACTGTATCACTGCAGATCTACTTAACAAAGGCGAGGTCCCCAGAAAGCACTATGCACTTGCCGCAAGATGCTGAAACTGAACGGGGGAAGCCTCCAATGGGAGAGGAATTTAAAGGGGAAATGGGATGAGGAAAAGGACAATAAACACCTCCATATGCCTTTCCTGTTTTCCCCTGGTTGAGCAGCCCCTCTGCTTGTCTGGAAGGAGCAAAATCTGCTGGTGCTATGGATTGCATCTGGAAATTCTGGAAGTTTAATAACAAATCCCTTCAGATCCGATCTCATTACTCAGATCTTTAGTTGGAAGCACTTCAGTTTCCTCTCTCTCCTTCTCAGAGACAGACTGAAATCAGGAAGGCTGCCCCCAGCCGGGGAGAACGCATGGCGGTCTCCTCCCTCTGAAACAACTGCAGGGTGGAAGAGGAATCCTTCAAACAGCTGTAAATCCCCCGCCCAGATCTGCCTCCTTCGGAAACCACAGCAAAACCCCACATCAAAGCCTCCTGTCAGCTGCCCAGAGAAAGAATCAATGATTTTCACAGAAATGAAGCAATAAGAATGCTGAATGTGTGGTGTAAACACCTATATTGCAAATAACCTAAATATCACCTTGGGAACTCCTTAGAAACACCTTAGAAACCAGAAAAATAGAAGTCCCGGTGCTGGGGCTTCTGGAGGGCTCAGGGGCAGCATTTCTGCAAGTGAGCAGGAAAAATGCCAGCTTCCACTCTGCGGGCAAGAGAACAGGAAGACGGAGAGACCAGGATGGGGCTTTGTAGGTGGGATGGTCAGAACCAGAGGCAGGGAAAGGGGAAGCGAGTTAGGAAATGAGGTTGAAAAACATAAAACTGACACACTCGCGCACACACACACCACAAGTCATACCTATCGCCACACTGTATCCAAATCTCCCTCCCAGATTTAGCAGTTCCAAATTTAGTAAAATGATGCAAAATGCATACAGAAACACACTCATCCATTGTGTGGTTTTCCTTGGAGAACATGGAATCACAGGGCTGGAGGGAAACTCAGCATGCATCCATTGCATCCATCATATGGATGAGAATCCTAAGGTTTCAGACCTCGGCTCCTGGATCCTGCCTTCTCCGGGTGACTGTGCAAAAAACCGCTATAGTTCAACCATCTCCTGGCTCTCTCAGGAGCACTTTGGTGTCTCCAAAACTTTTCTGTATCTGGAAGGGGCAGGATGTTACTAAGCTTGTCCTGTGAATGACTTTCTCTTCTGATTCTTCTGATTCTTTCCTGAATGTGCCAGTTGTCAGAACCTGGATCTTCTCAAACCTGTTCACACAGGTCGAGGTGCCACGCTAACTTCTTCCTGTTGTTCCTACCGGTCATCATCTTCATGTCCCGATGTTTTGGTCTACTGAACTTTAATCTAAAGTTGAATCTTATTATAGTGGTTTATTTTGAGTTGTCCAAGTACCACTAGGGGCTGGGTGGATACAAATACATAAGAATTCCTTGGCCTCATTCTCCCGTGGTGATAGGTACAGGTGTGGTGTGTGGAGAGGTACTAGAAGATGGAAAACAGCATGACTTTGGTGACTTAGGATAGAAATGAGGGGACATTTTCCTTAGCATTTAGGTGAAATGGGGTGAGTGTTATAGTTTGACCTAAAATGTCCCCCAGATGCTCATGTGTTTGCAGATGGGTCTTTGGGAAGGTAATTGGATCATGGGTGCCAAGCCCATCAGTGGAGAGGTCTATTGATGACTTCCTAGCTGAATGTGCTATTCTGAGGGGAGGCGGAATTGGAGGAAGTAGGTCACTTGGGACCATGCCTTTGGAGGGTGTATCTTTCCACTGGCTCTCTTGCGCGCTCTTTCTGCTTCCTGGCTACCATGAGGTGAACAACTTTTCTCCACCAGTTCCTTCCACCATGATGTTTCTGCCTCACTCAGGTCTAAAAGCAGCCTGACCATGGAGTGAAGTCTCTGAAACCATGAGCCAAAATAAACCTTTCCTCCCGAAAGTTGTGTATATCAGATACTTTGTCTCAGCAACAGAAAGGTGACTAATACAATGACTAACAAGTAACAGAGAATGAAATCTTCTGTGTGTATATGTGACAGCATTGTTGTAAGAGGAGAATCAAAGAGCCGGAAAGACAAAGTGAGTTCCAGGAGGAAGGGTGATATTTCTCCCTGGTTTTCAATTTTAGAGTGAAGCTCTGGGTGTGTACTTAGGAAGGCCCCATGTTAGGAGATGGTCAACCTGTTACAGAATTCCTCAGTGGACCAGTGGATTTCCTGTGAATTTATCTCAGTGGATCCTTACAATGACCCTTCCCAACAGGCACTGTTCACATTTTATAGACAGAGAAACTGAAGCAGAAAAGGATTAAGTAATAGGCCAAAGGGCACTTACAAGTAAGGGGCCAAAAACAGCATTTCAAGACACTTCCTCCAGTCACCTCCTTAGAGTACATTGAGGGACCACTTACCAATTAAAAACTTTGGGCCATAAAATGATAAATAAGCCAATATCTTCTCCACCAGGTATACAACATCTGAGGGATAGAGGTAGGAAATCCAGCAATACCTGTTGTATAAAGAAGAAACAAATTAGTCTGTAGGACTTCAAGGGAAAGGGCAAGGTTAGAATCATCACCAACCCTGCTCCCTGCTTCTGGGTCCTACTCCAGCCCTTAGTCTAGAATGATCCAGATGCTCAAGCAGATTTTCTTGTGTTACAAGAGTGTTCCAAAGTTTCCCCCTGGCCATGTCCCTCACCTTCAGCTAAGCCAGGCCCAGGAGGAAGAAGGCAGGCTGGAGGGTACAGAAAGGAAGGAGGGGAAGTCCATCAAAGGGGGAGGAAATCTTTTTAGGTGAAAGGATAAGCAGTTGGGATGGAAGCTAGAGCTGATTCCCCTCCCACCACCATCTCCCCACGTGACTGGGGACTGATAATTCATTGTATTATGTGGGTCTCTGTGTGAAGGATTCCCAAACTGCAGAAGGGAGAGCTATATCCTTAGACCCCAGGAGAGGGGTTTAAAGGAGAAATTGTACACCCTCCTCTGCACCCCCAGCTGTGAGGTTGACTGTTGCTATTAAAATTCCAGAAGAGTCTCTGCTGGCAGCATTTGTGCTGTGGTGGTAATGGGGGGTGGGTTGGGGTAGCAATGGGAGAAGAGAGAGAGAGAGAGAGAGAGAGGGAGACGGAGTGGGAGAGGGAGATGGGGGAGAGAGGGAGGGAGAGGCAGCAGCCTGGGAAATGCTTGCTGATTTTCTTCTCAAAATAGTGCACGTGGGAGGGGTGATAACTGGGGAATGAAAAGACATGGTACGGAGGAGTTCATGGCTGTTGCCCAAGATAGTGCGGGGTAGATGCTGTCTAAAGACCAAGCCCTAAAACACTCTTGGCTGTTATCTTTCATGCAAAGATTTAGAACGGAGGCTCGAGTTGGAATAATCACATTAATGCAAAGTCTCATTCCCCAGGCGACTTGTCAGGTTGCTAGCATAGGACGGGAAGAGAATTTAGGAGTCCAACCTGTGGGCTCAAGTCCTCATCAACTTTGTAAGCTTGGGGACTCCTCTAAGGACCTCTTTCATTGAGGTTGTTCATCAAGAACATCGTGGTACTGTTATTAAAAGAAAAGAATAAAGGCACCAGCCCTTTGCACATGTTGATGTGTAATATGCTAATTTATGACATGAGTAATATTACATGAGTAATATGTTAATTTATTACAACTGAAGTTTAACCTTTAGGAGTCTACAACCCCTCATAGGCCTGTTTAAACAGACACTGAGGTCCTACCCACATTGGCTGTTCTTGTAGTTGTCTTCCAAGTGTCCAGCTCATTAGCAGGGACTCCTGAATGCCCTCGGTAGGTTTCCTCTGCCTGAGGAAAGCCAAGGAACGTCCTCCCAGGAGCCCAGTGTGTGGTCCACAGAGGGACCCGGAAAGCTCGGGCCTCCAAATGAATGCTTTGAAATCAGAAAACAAGGCCTTCCCAGGCCGGAGGCAGAACTGCTGGAGCCCGGTCTTGCCCCTCTGGCCAGACAAGAGAGACTGGGCCACTGACTACCTTTAAAGGGGACTCTGATGTCCTCCCTGCCAAGGACAGGGCTTCTCCTAACCTTGTGCTGGGAAAGGGGAGTACCTGGGGTGTACCTCCCTCCTCCTCACCCAAGGGTTCACAGTCTACCCTGAGGACCAGCAGAGAGACAATAGAACATCAAGCACCAGGTTGACACCTCTGCGGGCCCCGATAGGAAGGTCAGGGTGCTAACCTGCATTCTTCACCCCAACATGATGACAGGTTTATAAGCACTCTTCTCAGCCAGGCGTGGTGGCGCACGCCTTTAATCCCAGCACTCGGGAGGCTGAGGTAGGCGGAGCGTTGAGAGTTCGAGGCCAGCTTGGGTTACAACGCGAGCGCAGGACCGGCCTGAGCTACACAGTGCGACCCTGCCTCAAAAAACCAGGGCTGGGAGTTTGGCTCAGTGGCTTAAGCGCCTGTCTGGCAGGTGTGAGGCTGAGAGTTCGATCCCCGGTGCCGAGAAAAAAAAAAAGCGCTCTTCTCTGTGCATTAGTACCTGTGTCCCTCTCTGAGGCCGCAGCTCCCAGCAGCGGCGACCCTGGCACCCCACACTCTGCCCTGCTCCTCCCTCAGTGCTTGCTGCCCCTGGGTTCCGGAGACGCCAGATGCAAGAGCACAGCCACCTCCGGGCACCCTCTCAGTGCTCCTTGGATCTCCTTGATAACCGCGTGCCCCAGAGGCCTTCCTTCCTGTTCGCGCCTCCTCTGCAGGAAGAAAGGGACATCATGCACGGCTGGCACGTGAACATTTGGTTCCTTCCCAAGTCCCCTTAGCTGTATCAGCCTCCTCCGGTTCCTCCTCCTCCTCTCCAGCCCTTCCCCGTGTGTCCTCCTCTTCCTCCTCTGTCATCTCCTTCATCTCCTCATCTTCTTTTTTCTTGTTGGTGGCATTACCTCCCACGTTAGCCCGCCACATTTTTTTAAGCTAGCAAAGTCAGACTTTAGTCAGTCCAATCACAGGAAGTAGGCAGATTGTCTGAGTGAGTGTGCCGCCCCTTGCCTTTTGGACTTGAGCAGACCTCTGCCACAGAAGCAGGAGTAGTGGGGTCTCCTTTCCTGAGATCAGGGACTGAATTTCATAATCTGGGAGATGGAGGAGCTGCTCCTTTGGGAATGGAACTTAGCAAATAGGAGATGAGCGATGGGAGGGAGGCCGGCGACTCGATCCCACCCCTTCGTCCCTGCTGTGTGCTCTTCTGACAGATAAGGCCTGCTTCTTTCTAGAGAAATCCCTTATGTTGAGTAAACGCATCTCTCAAGTGCTTCGCTGTCCTTCTTGGGTAGCACCGGCGAGGAAGGGCGTCCTGTGAATCCCTTCTTACCTTGCTTGACCTCTTACCTTTGATCTTCACCCCAACCTTGCGCCTTCTACTTTTTAATCTTTTCCCCATCTCTGCAGGGTAGAAGAGTAGGAGCAACATGCCCATTTTATCGTGAGAAGAAGACACACTCTTCCTTCTCTTTGGAGGGCTTTAAAATATCTCTAGTTGAGACCTTACTGTTTATCACTGCAGAAAAGATGAGAAGGAAAAAGAGAAGAAACGAGTTAGGGAAGAAGAGACCAAGCATCCTCCCTTGCTCCAGTAAGCACACACCATCGGACCCTCCTTTCCCGGAAGAGACAACCTGCTCTTCTGTGTGCAGGTTTCCAAGAATTTTCCAGCAGAGCTCGGAACTCCGTAGGAATCTTGGTGGAGTGGGACTTAGGGAGACCTGCTTGGCAAGACTTCTCATGCCAAGCGCAGCTTGGAAAGCCTTCTTTCTGTCCACTGACTGAAAACTTGCCCAGAAAGGAGAAATCATAGCAGGCATAGTGCAGCTGCCGAGAAAGACTTGTGTTCTCTTTCTTTCTTTTTTAAGACAATATAATCAATGAAAGGATTTAGAAAAAATGAACTGTAGAGAGCAGAAGGGGTCTTGAAATGGCCTTTTTATCTACATTGCTTCTTTCATGGTGGCTCGCTTTTATTTGCCTTTTGAAAGATGGGGCTGTGTCAATAGCAGCCAATCACCCCATTAGCCAGGCTGACAGGCAGAGCTGGCGGAGGCCGCGGGGCAGTGAGGTGCGCTAGCTTCTCTGCTCTCCTGCTTGAGGCTTTGGTTCCACATGGGGTATATATGTCCGGAACAGGCTGCTGGGAAGACGCATAACACTGGCATGGTGAATAAGAACATCTATGCGCAAATTACAGAAATTGCTTCTCCTTTTCGCTTTTCTGCCAGAAATGAGGATGCCATGGAGGGGAAGCATAGAATGCCTGAAAGACAGTAATTTCCACTTCTGTCTCTAGGCCCTGTGTTCCCTGGGGCCGGGGGGGGGAATGGCAGGCAGCACTGAACTAAAATGGTCCCAATGTTGACTTGGTCCAGGCACGTGGATCTGAGAAAGCAGTTTTAGCCAATAAAAACCAGAAATATCTGTTATCTCCATGTTCATGCAGACTTAAACCCCTCAAGCATTGTACAGCTGACTGAGCCAATTCCCTCCAAAGCCTGTGCTTCCTCTCAACCTGGCACTGCCACCCACCCAGTTGCTCAAAGCAGTGGGAGGAATTGGGAATTCGTCCCTGATTCTCCCTCTTCCTTATCCCCGCATTCCATCACCAAACCCGACCCGTTTTATTTTATACCACTCAGCATCTCTAGGGCCTTCTCTTCTCCCATCTCTACTCCTCCCTCTGGGTCCAAGTGGCAGGCCCTTCTCACCTGGACCCCAGCAGCAGACTGGTTCTTGCTCCCCTCGTTCATTATTTACTCTGCAGTAAATTTGCTTTTTAAAGAAAAGAGTATATATTGTTTCCCTCTTGCCTTCAACCCTTTAAATGTCTCCCATTGTCCTGTAAGTTTGGGTTCAAGTCCCAGAGTCCTTAGCTGAGGTTTCCCAACTCTTCCTCAGGGTGGTCCCTGCCCACCTCGCCTACTGTTACTCCTCTGGTGCTCCCTGCTCAGTCTGGGTTCTGTAGGAGCGGGGCCAAGATCTTCACTGTACGGTGAGAATAAGGAACGCTCTCCAGGTCTTTGGTGTGGTCCACCCTGACCTCAGACCTGGTGAACGTGTGATTGCCTCTAGCTGGGTATTAGACTCAGCACACAGTATCTCAATGTATGGTGCTTTGTTGTGCTGACTACTTAGAACTAAAGGAAACTAGAACAAAGTCTCTCTATCTTCTCCCATTGACCTTCCTGTTTTTCAACTTTCTCCCTCAAGTGGGTCAATTCTAGTGAGAAACTAGAATTCCTCTCCCCAAAGCAAGCCATTAAACCTGGAAAGGTAATTTTTTCCCAGCCCTCTTTCCTCCAAAGCTTCCCACGTCCTGCCCCACACCCAGAGGGAAGGAATGCTTTACAGAGATGTGTACCCCCTTTTTGTCCAATCATGTCCTCCATAGCTACTCATTTCGTTCAATTGACCCAGGATAAAAATACACAATTTCCACTGAGTCTTTAGGTGTTCATTTATTAAAGCTTCTATGTCATGCAAAACTTTGTGAAATAAAATTTGTTACGTTTTTCTCTTGCTAATCTGTCTTTCGTTATAGAGGTGACAGTCATAGACCTTGTGGTAGGTGAGGAGATGGTATTACATTTTCTCTGCTTCACTGGAAAAGCCCTTTCTTGCTCTACTCTTTGC
Source organism: Dasyprocta punctata (assembly GCA_004363535.1). Lineage (NCBI taxonomy): Eukaryota > Metazoa > Chordata > Mammalia > Rodentia > Dasyproctidae > Dasyprocta > Dasyprocta punctata. The sequence continues at coordinate 5,426 of RJWM01025688.1, read as the reverse complement.
CTTAGCATTCCTCAAACTTAGTGCCACGTATCTATCTAATTCTTTTATTCCCCTATGTTAGTCACCTTTCTACTACAATGACAAAATAACTGAGATAATTAAGTTAGGGAGGAAAGATTTACTCAGCTCACAGTTTTGGAGGTCTCAGTTCATGGCCACTTGTTTCTATTATTTGGGCCTGTAGTGATATCATGCAGGTAATGGTTATGGAGAAGCAAAGAGAAAGGAAAAGAAAGGGGCCAGCATCCCAATGTCCATTCCAAGGGCATGCCACTGATGACATAACTTCCTCCAACTGGGCTCTATCTGTTAAAGATTTCACTACCTCTTAATGGCACTATGTGCTGGGGACCAAGCATTCAACACATGGGCCTTTGGGGTCATTTGAAATCCAAGCTACAACATCCTCACTCAGCTCTCAGTTCCATAGAGGAAGGTACTTAGTCTTCTGTTGTTTTCACAATATTTCTACCACCTAATACAGTGCCTGGCTCAAGTAGAAGCTCAAATTATATATATACAGCATTTGAATGGGGAAGATTTGGGTAAAACTGCTTCGGAACTCCAAAGGCTACTTAATGCAGGTGATTTTTATTTCTACTTTTTCCACCGCACAATAAGCAAGAAGGAATATTCTATTATTGTTTTAACTTGAGTGGAACTTGTTTGTATCTCTGTGCTGAAGTTCCCAGGCATTTGCATCTTAAGCTTTTTATTTATACCTGCAGAATGGAGGTATCTGTGCCTCTTTAAAGGAATTTCAGGCAGTAACCAGCAGGTGGGTTCATTCAGGAAGCAGCAGAACATTCTCATCACTATTTTTACGTCTTTTTTATAGTTTGAAATCTGGAAAACAAAGAGACAAGCTGCTGAGGCCCAAGAAAGTAGATGCAATTTCCTTGTTTCCTTTTAAAAGACTAACCCTGGTTCCCATCTGAAGGAGAGGAGGGCTGAAAGCAGCTTTGCTGGGTGGAAAGAGTCAGAGCCACCCTCAGACATCCTGAGACCCACACCCTTGTTAACCGTGGGACTTCAAATACTGCCTCAGTCTCCTCACTTGTGAAGTGGAGATTGAATCTCTGATCTCACGGGATTACTGTGGAGGTTAAGTAAGATTGTCTTTCTCATCATCAGAACACAAATACTCAACACCCACCACTTAAAGGAGGAGGAGTTTGTTTTGATTGATGGTTACAATTCACGGCTGGCAGGCGCTAGGGCAGAAACAGCATAGTAGAGTGTCATAGCAGAGGAGAGTTGCTCACACCATGGTGGCCCATAAGCAGAGAGAGAAGAGCCGGGGTCAGAAATATACCCTATAGATCCTGCCCCAAGTGACCTGCCTCTGCTGACCACATCTTACCTCCTAGTGGCACATCCTGAGCACGTGAGAGATTTAGGGGTCATTCTTGACCTAAACCATAACAAAGATACATATCAGAAAACTCTCTGTAAACTACACACATAAGCTAATGGTGGTGTGATTATCCCAGGGGACTTCAGTGTGATTATTCCAGGGAATTTCCCAAGTACAAAAATAAACGAATCTTTTCTTTTACTGGGACCTGCTCCTGGCAACATAACCTGTGTGTCTGCTCACCCATGTATGGCGAGCAACAAGGATTACACTCACATCTCTCCCTACTTCAGTGGTCTGTGAATTCAGAGATGGACCTTAGCCATCGGCTGCCCCAGTAAGGCAGCACAGTGTCAAACACCCAGCACAGTTTGAATAAACACGTATTAAATGAAGACCAGGCGGGAAGCAAGAAGAAGGTAGAACTGTGGGAAAAGGTGATGCGGTGCGGTGGAGAGGCTGATCCCCCAGTGAAACTGAGCAGATATTGAGAACAAATAGAAGGACCTTACTCACTGGAGTGAGCCAGCCTGGTTCTGCTGGTGCAAACCCTACCTCCTAGGATTGGCCTGGAACCGGACCAGCTTCCGGGATGGAGATGGAGGGGAAAGGAAGTGCTCTTGGCCTAGGCTTAATTCAGCTCTGGGAGAAGTTCTGGGATAAGAATACTTACATTTGGGAGGCTCTCAAGAGACGCATGCCTCGGCCTCACCTACGAACAAAGCTGCTAGTGCCAAAATGTAAACAAATGTCGTTTTCCAGTCCACTGAAACAAACACACACCTATCTGCCATGTGAAACTTGCTAGGTGCCCTCGGTGTGCTCTTCTGGGTGCTGGGGAGATACAAAAGGAATCACACTCCGGGTTCACTTCAAGCAGAGGAATACAGCTGCTCTTCCTGTTGGGGGCAACGACAGGTCCTGGTGGGGGAAGCACGTAGCCCCCGCCACCTGCCACCTGGCCCACTACCTGTCCTTCCACTGCTCCTAGCTTCATCCTTGGCCCGTGGGTTCCAAAGCAAGATGCACAGTGCCAGAGACCCAGGGAACTCTTTTTAACCCTCCGCCTTGCTCGGAAGTTGCAAATCACCAAGAAGGATGCCAGCCACGCAGCAAACTTGGGAATCCAGTCAATAGTTTTTTGTTTGTTTGTTTGTTTGTTTAATACAGCAATCCTTTCTGGAGCCAACAAATAGTGAAATCAGTCCTTTAGGAACAAAAAGATATTTTGTTTAGTTTGGTAAAGGAAAGGGGTTCTCCGCCGCTAACTGAAAGTAATTCTCCTCCATGTTCCCGTGGAGCCCATTCGTCAGCTTCTGGGGCCTGGGAGGTGATGATCTGGACATTTTTCCAGAGTCAGAAAGGAATGGTGTGAGGACCCCTGCTCCCCATCCACCACCTCTCACTCATGTGACATCCCAGTAGTCAGCTGGTGCATTTGGAGGCTTAGAAAGGAGGCCCTGAACTGGACTGCTGAATATCCTTCAGCAGACAAGAGACCATTTCAGGACACAAGGCACAAACACAGAGGACGAGAATGGCAATTGCTCAGCTGGGCCCAGCTTCTCAGTGAATCTATCTGCTCTCCAGCTCTTTCCACACAGAAAGCAACAGGCTCCTTGTGGCTGCAAAGATTGCACCAGAGCTTGCACCAGAGCCCCAGTGTTCACAGAGCCATCTCTGTTGGAACCACCTTCTCAACACATTTAGAAGCAGGTGCTGCCAAGGGCCCCTGGCCAGTCCCGGGCCGGGCTGTGGGATACCTAGCTGAGGGTTTGCTGTGATTTCTGCCAAGTTCCTGCAGATCCCAGTTTTGGATGAGCTGCAGCCAACTAGTGTTCAGCAAGGCCCCTCCCACCCTGCAGGGATGTCGGTGAGCTGGGCAGCACTAACGTAAGGGCTTTCTTCCCCAGGCCTGCAGCAAAGAACTAAAGGAAGCTGCTTCCCCTCATGTGTACGGCAATGCTGAACAAAGGGCCCTGTGTGTGCTGCGAAGATGGTGTCCGTGCATCTTGAGCACGGGCCTTGCCCGGCTTGTCTGGCTGAAGGGTCAGCAGTATGGCCCAGGGTGTGCTCTGGAATACAGATTGCCACTGAGCCTTTGGGGCAGTGCCCATCCCATGGCTGCCAACAGCTTGCAGGACTGCTTGCTGTATGGCCAACATCCTGCTTGGTGATTTGACAAGAGTCCCAGGCTCTCTTCACAGATCAGAACTCTGGTCTCACTGTACCCAGCATGGGACGACGGCATCTGGACAACTGAGACACTCCGTGCCATTGATCAGCCACTTGGGCAGAACATGCAAATGCAAACTCTTTTGGAGCCCTGGGCTCGCTGCTTTTCATCTGCAGCCTCTCTCTGCAGGGTGGGGCTTCGTTATTCATGCAAAGCCACAGCTCTGCCTGGCATTCAACTGCCTGTCACAAAGGGCCGAAACACCAGATTCTGGTAACGATAAGAAAAATCGATCAGCGCGGCCTCTCCTTTTATTTTCTAAACATTCGCCACTGTTATAACAGCAATTAGTGACATCGCTGTGAGACAAGCGGAGTTGAAATGCAACTCCTGTATTTGTCCTTTTCATGCAACTGCGATGCTGTTATATAAGCAATTTGCAAAGTAGCATAGGTTCCTTAGCACTGAGGTTGGCTGTCGTGTGTGTCTCACACACAGGAAAACTGAAAGAAGGACAAGTACGGCTTTTACAATCATACCTGTGCACCCTCCTCGCTTCCTTGTGACCTCAGGGCCACCAAGCCCTCCGTGTTCTCTCATTCAGCAGGCTCCTCCTGCCCTCTCTCCTTTCTTCTTCTCCCTGGACCTAATTAATGGCTCACCAGGTCTCACCACGTCCCTAAGCTCCCCTCAACCCTCACTAAGCAAAAGCCCAAGTTGGCTGCACGGGGCCCTCGGCACCTCTGTCTTGACTACTCTCTGAGACTGAGGGCTCTGAGGGACCCCAACGGACACATGCAGTCCAGGTCACCACAAATCCCTGGCCCCTGCCTCCTCAGAGCTGCTGATCTCACCTTTACCTGTCCCCGAGAGCACCCTCTCTCCTGCTCCACTTGACCCTTCCCAGTCCTCTAACCCTGCCCTCAAGGGTCCTCCTCAAACTCCCAGCTTCACGCTTGGCAGACATAGCTTCCAGGTTATCGGACACAATTGCCCTCAACTTCCAAACGCCTCAGCATGCGCGCCCCCTCTCACCTCCAGTCTCAGGGTGTGATCCATCCTCCTCCTCCTCCAGCTCCTTTTACCCTCTGCCTACATGTACTCATTTCACGCTCCATGACCCCCTCTAGTTGTCATTCAACTTCTCTCCTCTCCTTGTCTTCCAAACATCTTGCTGCCCACACACCCATTCATTCTTTAGCTCTTCGTAATCTGTCTTCTGTTCCCAGTCACCAAGCCACTAAAACTGGTGTCCTTGAGGTGATCAACAATTTCCCTGATCATGCACCAAAAAGTTTCAGTGCTTTCCTTTCTTGAACTTTTTATGGCATTAGAAAATATGGCTTACGTTTGTTGACGCTCCCTAAATCCTTGACTCCCATACCTCTCTACTCTCCGCTGTGGGTCTGAAGTGGTTCCTTCTCCCCCCACCCGCCACATGCATGTCGATGTCCCCTGGGATACTGTTCTGACTCATTGCTCGTCTCGCTCCAGCACACACACTGCCTGGTGAAGCTCATCCTCTCTCCTGGGACATGCAGCTAACTCCCAGATTCCTCTCCAGCTGCACTCTTTGCTCCTAGCTTCTTCCAAAACTGCAGTGGAGGCAATCATCGTGTCCCCATTAATCCCCACTTTGCTGAAGGATGTCGTGACTTCCCTGCAGGGGTGAGGGTGTTGCTACCCCAGGCCCTTCCCACACTGTGCACTCACCCACGTAATCACCATGCCTGCCAGAACATTTCTCTTAACGCCCGTAACCCTCATCCCTTCTCTCCTCACTGTGTCTAGTGCCATTCCCTTGCCTGGCCCAGCACGGCAGCCTCCTGGGTGGTTGCTCTGTTTACAGACCTTGCTGTCTTTGGCCTGGCTGTCAGGGTGTGCCCTCTAAAA